>KE372702.1:158102-169637 GCA_000418225.1 Zizania latifolia | reverse complement strand
TGTGTTTTATCTAAGCCGATGATTGCTAGATGCTGAGACAAGGTACCCCGTAGTTGAAAAATTATGCTTGTGTCTCTACTTTTCTTGCACTAAATTGAGGTACTATATGCTATCGACGCAATGCACGGTCATATGTAAAGCTGACGTTATCAAGTACATGCTATCGGCTCCAATTTTAAAGGAGAGTATTGGCCAATGGGTATTTGCATTAGCAGAGTTTGACTTACTATATGAGTCAGCCAAAGCAGTCAAGGGTCAAGCCATCACCGACTTCATTGTATAGCATAGAGATAAAGAAGTCGATTACGTGGAGCCGATACCATGGACACTATTCTTCAATGGATCAGTTTGTAGGCATGGATTTGAAATTGGGTTAGTAATCATATCGCCTCGGGGAGCAAGTTTCAAATTTGCCTACACTATCAAGCCCTACCACACCAACAATCAGGCCGAATACAAGATAGTCCTTATAGGTTTGAAACTGTTGACAAAAATGGAGGCTGATGCTATTGAAATCATGGGGGATTCATTGTTGGTGATTAGGCAACTCTCTAGAGAATATGACTGCAAAGACAAAAATTTGAGGATATATTTTGAAGAATGCCAGGAACTGTTAAAGAGATTCATAATGGTATCATTAACGCATGTATCAAGAAATCAGAACTTAGAAGAAAATGACCTGGCATAAGCCGCATCGGGGTATCGGCCGATGGATAAAGTAATCGAAGCAGAAATAACCGATATCGATATTGAAGACTGGAGGGCCAAAATAGTAAGTTACCTCTGGAACCCATCACAATCAGCCCCAAGAAAGATACGCTATGAAGCTTTAAAGTACGTATTGTTAGATGAAGAACTATACTATCAGACAATTGATGGGGTTCTATTAAGGTGCTAAAATTTAGAGGAAGCCAGGATCGTGATGTGTGAAGTGATGGAAATATGCCCAAGAGAATTCTAGGGAAACCGAAAGTTCTGGCCTAAGGCCAAAAGTTTTGGGTTTCGGTGCATCCGGAAGTTTCGGTTAGACCGGAAGTTCTAGGCCAGCCCAGTTTTGGTTTCTGGAGGAGCCGAAAGTTCTGGTTGGACCAAAAGTTTTGGGCTGCCTTTTGGATGAACCAGAAATTCTGGTTAGACCAGAAGTTCTGGGTCGCGACGAACAGATTAGATCTGTTTTGCTTTAATACTGATTAAAGGCCCATGAGAGGGCACTATATAAACTGAAGTGGAGCAAGCACGAAAGGGTTGCTGTTACTCCTGGTTTTGAACCCTAGCCGCCGCCACCTCGTGAGTGGTGCTAGAACGCCGACGCGAGGTGATTCTGTCCCCAGACGTGTGGATACCATGGAGGCACTACTCCAATAGTGGTGCTCGTCTTTCTTCTGTGGAGTTCGCCGGATCATAGCATCGTGCTGTCCTCATCGCCGGATCGCTGATGAACAAACAGAGCCGGGAGGAGTAGTTCGAGGACGTGCTTCGTCGATTCTACTTCCGCTGCTTGAGCGTGTCTCGTGGTTCGAGGTAACGATCCATGATCTCATTACATGCATGGTTCCTAGGTTAACGGGGTAAATTTTTAAAATTAAGCGCTAGCGTAGCCTCCCCATAACCCAATAGTGGTATCAGAGCCTACGTGCGTAGTGTTTGATCTGGATCGATCACATATAGGTGATATGTGGTGGAAATAGATTAGATCTATTGTTTTTGCGTTGGATTTTTTGGAAGTTTCGGTTGGACCAGAAGTTCCAGGCCGAAATAATTTTTGACACAGAATGTTATTTTTGGAAGTTCTTGGTCTGAAAGTTCCGGTTGGAGCGAAATAATACCAAGAAGCCTCGGCTTAATGATTTGAATCCTACCTATGTTTGGCATTGTCGTTTAGGTCATATAAATGAGAAGCGCATGCAAAAGCTCCATAGAGATGGGCTTTTGGAGTCATTTGATTTTGAATAATTTGACACATGTGAGTCTTATTTGCTTAGCAAGATGACTAAGATGCCTTTCATTGGTCGAAGTGAGATGGCAAATGAGCTATTGGCCATTGTACATACTAATGTATGTGGACCAATGAGTTCTACAGCCAGAGGTGGTTTCAGTACTTCATAACTTTTACCGATGATTTTAATAGATATGGTTACGTCTACTTCATGAGGCATAAGTCGGAATCCTTTGAAAAGTTTAAGGAATTCTAGAATAAGGTACAAAATCATACTGGCAAGACAATTAAATCTCTACGATTGGATCATAGAGGGGAATATTTAAGCTGTGAGTTTAATGATTATCTAAAGTAGTGTGGAATTATTCCACAGCTGACTCTACCTGGTACACCTCAGTGGAATGGGATGTCCTAGCGGAGGAACAGAACCTTGTTAGACATGGTCCGGTTGATAATGAGTCAAACTGATCTTCCATTGTCTTTCTGGGGATTCGCTTTAGAAACTGTTGCTTTCACACTAAACAGAGTTCCAGCTAAATCTGTAGAGAGGACACCATATGAGATATGGACTAGGAAGCGTTCCGGGTTGTCTTTTCTAAAGATATGGGGTTGTGAGGCCTATGTAAAACGTTTGACGCCTAAGAAGCTCACTCCCAAATCTGATAAATGCTTCTTTGTGGGGTGTCCTAGGAAAACCAAAGGATATTACTTTTATAACCAGGAAGAGGGCAAAGTGTTTGTCACCCGGAATGGTATTTTTTTGAGAAAGAGTTTCTCTCAAAAAGAGTTAGTGGGAGCACAGTGCGACTCGAAGAGATTCGAGAACCACCAGAAAGTGTTTCAGCTCCTACCGAACCGCAACTCGATATGCAAGATGTTACAGAGCCTATTGCCGAGACACCAGCCCCACGTCAGTCGAAGAGGTTGAGTCATGCGCCCGAGCGGTTTGCATTTTTAACCACTGGGCAGCCCGACGTATTATTGTTGGACAATGATGAATCTAAGACCTACTCGAAAGCGGTGATGGGACCAGACTCTGAGAAATGGCTTGGAGCCACAAGATCCGAGTTAGAATCCATGTGAGAGAATCATGTTTGGAACTTGGTCGATCCACCTGATGGTATAAAAACTATCAAGTGTAAATGGATTTTTAAGAAAAAGATAGACGTTGATGGAAATGTTCACATCTATAAAGCACGATTGGTGGAGAAAGGTTTCAGGCAGATTTAAGTTGTTGATTATGATAAAATGTTTTCGCCCATCACTATACTAAAGTCTATCCGGATCATCCTAGCAATTGCTATATTTTATGACTATGAGATATGGCAAATGGATGTCAAGACGGCTTTCCTTAATGGAAACCCAAATGAGGATGTGTACATGACACAGCCTGAAGGTCTTGATGATCCAGAGAATGCTGGGAAAGTTTGCAAGCTGCAAAGGTCCATTTATGGGCTAAAGCAGGCTTCTCGAAGATCGAACCTTTATTTTAATGAGGTAGTCAAAGGGTTTGGCTTCATCAAGAACGAAGAAGAGCCTTGTGTTTATAGGAAGGCTGGGAGCTCACTTGTGTTTTTGGTCTTATATGTAGATGACATATTGTTGATCAGAAATGATATTCCTATGATAGATGCTGTCAAGTCTTCATTAAGAAAAAGTTTCTCAATGAAAGATCTTGGAGAGGTAGCATACATTTTGGGCATAAAGATTTATAGTGATAGGTCGAGAAGGCTAATAGGATTAAGCCAAAGCATGTACATTGACAAGGTATTGAAACGGTTCAATATGTAAAATTCTAAGAAAGGTTTTCTACCAATGTCACATGGTATTTCTCTCAGCAAGAGTCAGTGTCCTTCGACACCTGATGAGCTAGAGAAGATGAGTGTGATTCCGTATACCTCCGCAATCAGATCCATCATGTATGACATGCTTTGTATACGCCCAGATGTTTCTTATGCTATAGGTGTTACGAGCAGATATCAGTCAAACCCGGGTGAAAGTCACCGGGCAGTAGTAAAGAGTATCCTTAAGTACTTGAGATGAACTAAGGATATGTTTTGGGTCTTTGGAGGTGAGGAGGAGCTCGTTGTAAATGGTTACACCGATGCTAGCTTCCAAACTGATAAGGACGATTCGCGATCGTAGTCTGGTTTTGTGTTCTGCCATAATGGAGGCGCAGTGAGTTGGAAGAGTTCTAAGCAATAAACGGTTGTGGATTCAACAACTGAGGCTGAGTATATTGTAGCTTCTGAAGCTGCGAAGGAGGCAATTTGGATCGGAAAGTTTGTTTCTGAGCTAGGTGTTATTCCTAGTGCGTCTAGTCCAGTGGACCTCTATTGTGATAATAGTCGTGCCATTACACAAGCCAAGGAGCCTAGGTCACACCAGAAGTCTAAGCACATACTTCAGCACTATCACCTCATCCGTGAGATTATAGCTATAGGTGATGTGAAGATATGCAAGGTGCACACGGATTTAAACATAGCCGATCCATTGACAAAGCCTCTCTCACAGCCCAAGCATGAGGCACACTTGAGCTCTATGGGTATTAGATACTTGCGTGAGTGAGTCCAGTGTATGTGAGAGAAAGTGTCGTGTCTATGCTAGTGTACATTTAAATAATTGGTTATCTTGTTCCTTGAATAAATATCTTTTACATTAATCAACAAGTGCGTGACTTGTTTGTGGAACTCTCTGTGTTACGATGTTATTCTAAACGATCCCTAATCTCATATCATCATGTGGGACAGTGATGATTTATAGATTAGCATATATGTCTGCTTGATGATCATGTTTCACAAATCATAGACATGGAGATTTCAAATCAGTGATGTGGACTCATATTGGTGAACATGGTGTTGGATGGACCCACTTTAAGATACTGCTGAGATTGTTATTTTAAAAAGTGCCATCAGTTATCATCTCAAATGGTGTACCTACAGAATCCTTAGACCTGAGATCGTCATTGATTCCAGAATATGTAGTAGCACACTTAGGGGCTTCCAAATGCTATTCCATAACAGGGTAGTTATAAAGGTTGCTTTCGCGTGTGTTATGAAACATGTCGTGGGATATGAGCAGTCAAGATAGAATTTACCCGTCCTAAATAACGGGAGAGACTTCTCTAGGTCCCTCGAGATAGTTGGATTGGAAAAGTACATGGCCATGCCACTATGATCAAAGAGTTGATCATGATTGACTCCACTACCTGATTGAGTGAAGTGTCGAGCTATCAACAAGGGTGGCACGAATCTCGCCTTGAGCTTGACTGATGTCATGTGGTAAAGGGATTGGTGTGTGAGTATATCAAGGTTCAGAAAATATGATTTTGATTTTGTATGCTCTCGGGGGTCAATATGTGCTGCTAGGTACCACAATTGAACGGCGATCCAGAAAGGGCTTTCGGGTAGCGGCCGTTTTCATATGAACCTATCGGGTCGCACGCTTAAGGGGATTGGATTTTAAAGCTTGCAAGAATTGGCTCTTGTGCACGTGGGAGATTGATGGAAATATGCCCAAGAGAATTCTAGGGAAACCGGAAGTTCTGGCTTGAGGCCGAAAGTTCTAGGTTCTGGTGCATCCGGAAGTTCCGGGCCAGCCCAGTTTTGGTTTCTGGAGGAGCCAGAAGTTTCGGTTGGATCAGAAGTTCTGGGCTGCCTTCTGGACGAACCGGAAGTTCCGGTTAGACCGGAAGTTTTGGGTCTCGATGAACAGATTAGATCTATTGGGCCTTAATACTGATTAAAGGCCCATGAGAGGGCACTATATAAAGAGAAGTGGGTCAAGCACGAAAGGGTTGCTGTTACTCCTAGTTTTGAACCCTAGCCGCCACCTCTCTTCTCTCCTCGATTGCAACCGTTGTGATCGATCTCCTAGATCTCATGAGTGGTGCTAGCACGCTGGCACGAGGTGATCATGTCCCCGTATGTGTGGATACCATGGAGGCACTACTCCAATAGTGGTGCTCGTCTTCCTTCCGTGGAGTTCGGCGGATCGTAGTATCGCGTCGTCCTCATCGTCGGATCGCCGATGAATGAACTGAGCCGGGAGGAGTAGTTCGAGGACGCGCTTCATCGATTCTACTTCCGCTGCCCGAGCACGTCTCGTGGTTCAAGGTAACGATCCATGATCCCATTACACGTATGGTTCCTGGGCTAACGGGGTATGTTTTTAAAATTAAGCGCTAGCGTAGCCTCCCCATAACCCAACACTAAGTGCACGAAAGAATATGTTGGACTCATCAATCGGCCCACAAGATGAAGTGGTTGCTGCGCCGCACTGGTTATTTTTGGCCGACGATGCTTGAGGATTGCTTCAAGTATTATAAAGGATGTCAGGACTACTAGAAGTTTAAAAACGTACAACGAGCCCTCGCATCGACCATGAATCTGATTATCAAGCCATGGCCATTTAGAGGTTGGGGGATAGACATGATCGGCCAAATTTACCCATCGTCTAGCAATGGACATAAGTTTATACTTGCAGCCACCAATTATTTCACAAAGTGGGTCGAGGCGATCTCTCTGAAAAAGGTAACCGAAGCCATAGACTTCATCAAGGAACACTTATTTACAGATTCAGAATTCCACAAATGATTACCACCGATCAAGGATCGGTATTTATGTCGGAGGAATTTCAGCGGTTCAAAATTGACTTGGGAATCAAGTTACTCAACTCATCGCCCTACTATGCACAGGCAAACGACCAAGCTGAAGCTTCAAATAAAATTCTGATAAAATTGATCAATCGTAAGATTGCAGAACAGCCTAAGAAGTGGCACGCAACACTAGCTGATGCTTTGTGGGTGTATTGGATGGCCTGCCATGGGTTGACTCAAGTGCCGCCTTATTAGTTAGTCTACGGGCATGAAGCTATCCTGCCATGGGAAACAAACATCGGCTCCAGACGTCTTGCTCTTCAGAACGAGTTGACAGCCGATGATTACTACGGGCTAATGACTGATGAATTAGAAGAATTGGCGCAGAGTCAGCTTTGCGCACTCAGAAAGATAGAAGAAAATAAGGCGAGGGTGGGAAGGCATTTTAGCAAGAAAGTATCGGCCAAAAAGTTTGAAGAAAATGACTTAGTCTAGAGACTGGTATTGCCGATCGGAACTAAGGACAATCGCTTCAACAAATGGTCCCTTAACTGGGAAGGTCTCTATTAGGTAAGCCGAGTCGTACCAGGCAATGCCTACATTTTAAAAACACTAGAAGGAGAAGAATTTGTGAAGGCACTAAACAGGAAGTATTTGATAAAATAGCAACCGAGCGTCTGGATTGAGACTTGATCACCTGTAGGCCGATAAGAGTGAATGGAATATTCAATCTGCCGATACCAAGAGTATCGGCTTTAGCAAACACCAAATAGCCGATACCGAAGGTATCGCCTTCAGACGCAATCTATAGCCGATACCATGGGTATCGCCTTTAGCACAGAATCAACACAGAGCATTGCAAGAAGAAATAAAGCAAAGTGCAACAACAAAATTATAATGAGGGCAAATGTTCAGTTGTCATTCACACCCAAGAAGTCAACAAGGGCTGATACAGCGCTATCTCGAAGACCAATAATGGTGGCTAGCTCTTGGTGATCTTCGCCATAACTCCCAGTAATAAGTTTTGAACTACAGAGCTAACGGAGAACTTCCTTGGCAAGGGCTTCAAACTCCCGCCGATCTGCTTCGAGCTTCTTAGGGATTGCCGATAGATGCTCACGAAGGGAATCAATGCACGAGCGGACCGCCAACAAACGAGAGGCTAGATCGGCTTCCTCAGTAAGAAGATGAGCAATCTGACTTTCAACACCAGAAGGTTCGGCTGCCAGAGCATCAAGAGCAGCCTTCTTCCCCTTGAGAGCAATGCGGTCATCCTGAAGGTTCTGTTGCTACGTGCGATGTTGAGCGCGAGCCACAATCTGCCCCTCAAGGCGCTCGAAGCAGAATCAATGGACCTCAAGGTAAGTCCCTGGGGTCACAGCCTCCATAAGGTGTCGAGGAAGTAAGTCCAAGATCTCGGCAAGCCATGCCCTGACGGGTCCTGAATCGGCCACCAGAGAATCAACTAGGCCCTAGAGTAGATCCAGGACGCCAAGCAGCACGGATCGGGTATCTGCAGATATCGGCTCTATAGCCAGGACCCCAGGCTCAGTCGCCTCATCATCCATGATGAGCTCGCCGATATCAAAAGAGAAGAAATCGGTGAAAGACTACAGTCAGGCAATGGGAAGATAAGGGAAGGAAATGCAGTAAAAGACACCGCTCATGAAAAGAGCACCATCATACCTCAGGAAGATCGACCGCAATGGTGGGATTGATTATAGCCAGAGGAACAGGGTCATCGGCAGCGGCGGCCTCCTCTGCTAATCTAGTTTCAATGGCCACTAAATTAGATGCTGGCTCTTGATCCCTAGCGATGATGGGGTCAGAAGGAGCCATCGCCAGATCAGCAACTGGCAGAATAGCAGAAGAGTCAAGATGGACCTATGGAGGGGATGTCGCCTGAGCCAAGGGTACCAATGCTTCAACAACGGTAGAAGGAGTACCCAGTAGTTTGGCCACCTTAGACTAAAGAGATGAACAACATAATGAAAACATAAGACATAGAGGAAAAGGCATGGTGACGAGAAAAAAATTCTTACAGAAGCAGAAGTCAATGGGGAACCGAAGGAGGAGCAGTAGGGGCTTTCTTCTTCTTCTTAGCTAAAATCTTGACTGTCGCTAACACTGTAGGATGCTTTGGGCGAATGGGGCTAGAGGCCCGAGACGCCGCAATGCCAGTACCACCAATAGCCGACGGTGCCGGAGCACCTACTCCCAGGTTTGGGGTCAACGAGGATGCCATATACGCAATCGGCCTATAGCTGTTACTGACGATGGGCCCTGCCATGTCTTGATCCTAAACAAGGAGCAAAAAGAAGTTATAGGTCGGACTACTAGAAATACTAAGGGATGCTAGAAAAAAGGAACGTACCTTAGTTGCGGCGACAACAGAATCGGGATTAATCAAGGTGCAGTAAGAAGAAACACCCCGAGAGAATAGATGAAGTTTTAGCTCATCCCAGAAGCCGACAAATAACTGGCTCTAAGAAGAGCTGGGCGACCAACTCCGTAGGTCACCGAAGGGGATAGCGGATGGCAAGTTAATCAGAGACTCGTACTCAGACAGAGACAGAGTCCCTCAAAACTCCACTTTGCCGATGTAGAAAAAGCTCATCGGCAATTGGCTCAGTCCTAGTTGGTGCGCACAAACGTTTGGATGATAGAACTCATAAGAGGGCTTCACCCAGCCGCTGGAGAAACCAATTGGCCGGACTGAATGGGAGACAATGGACCGATATACTGCATTGGTGTCATCATCAGAGCCAATAGAAGCTAACCTGAATCAGCCAGGATAGGGGAAATCAGTAGTTTCTACATAGGAAAACTAGATAAACTCATCCTTAGAGAAGCCGCAGTAGAAAATACCGAACCACCTGGCAAAAAGATCTAGCTTCAACTCATCCCCAGCAAAAGTGGCCACGGCTTCACCAAAAGAAGCGCATCAGTGAGTATGGCCATCTTCATTGTTCAAGACATCAGCGATTTCATAGCCAAGCAGATCATGTTGTTCAGTCACCCGGGCGGTATATAGGTTGAGCCACGATTGGACAAAACACAAAGGGCCACCAATGTTCGCAACGGGCATGCCAGCCTGAAGATATTATGAGACAAGATGAAGAAGATGATAAGAAGATCCTAGGAGCAATCGGCCTAGCGGTAGCTGCTCATTTGTTACGTTCAGAAATTCCAACCATTTCCTTGCGATTTATTGTGCAGAAAGTCCCTCATCCAGGAATTAGCCGATGCACATAATAGACAATTTATTAGACATCGAAAGCATTATTGTTCACGACGAAATAAATAAAGTATTTATTACAGAGGTGGCATTGGATCCTCAAAATAATAATGTCAAACATAGATAACTCCTAAATAACTTTATTGACACAGCGGTGACTCCACTCCATAGGCAGACTTGACTAGGCCTAGCTCAAAAGGTGCCACCTTCATCTTCGCTGATGAACTCCTCTTCTGGTGGTGGGGGAATGCAAGGGTGAGTATTTTGAATACTCAGTAAGCCATCCAAGCGGAACAGTTATAATGCACACGGGAAACAAAGGACGGCATAATAGGGTTCATTTGCATAAACAAGCATTAAAGAGAGAGACATAATTTAAAGAGTAGTTCTAATTAAATTTGAACCTTAAAAACAGTATTAATCCATTTACTGAATAACTCTTACTCAGAGTCATCAGGCCCAAAGAAACCAACCAAACCACTCTAACCAGAGTTATCCAGGTTAAACAAAAAGTAAATCAGATTAATTAAGTAATCATGGGACTAATCACGAGTGACCCTGCATTGACGCCCTTATTCGTGGGCACGACTATTCAAATATTTTTACTCTAATTAGAGGTGCACAACTTTTCCCATAAGACAGCCCTACAACATGTCACCATGCACCTCAATACCACCACGGTATATTGGAAAAGAGGTATGATAAGACCATCCACCTAGATCCTCCGAGCTTCACACCCCAGGAACCATCTACCCGATATACCCCTGGTGCTCCCCATCCGAATAGCAAAGACTTACCCAGTGTAGGGCTATCGGCCATCTTGATGTTCCACCCAAGATCTAAAGGCTTCCGGTCAAACCATTACCCACGCTGGCTTGTGGTGAGTGCGAGGTTATAGTGCAAAAGTGGACCATGAACTGGTCCTTAAAGTGTCATGAGTACGACTAGCAAAACCACAGACCATGTACTCATGACCCACCTTAATCAAATTTTAGTAGCATTTAAACCATGAAACAGTTCAACATTCAACTAATAATCATAAGCCAACATTAACATGTAAGTAGTATTAAACAGCATGATGAAATATGATACTAGTTTCTAAGTAGGGCTAAGCAATTCTAGGCATCCAGACAAATCATAGTAATGATTCATACTGGTCAGGTTCAATAATCCCTAGGTAGACAAGGAACATGTATTTAATCAATAGGGGACAACACAAGCAGGTTTATATCCCAATCCCAATGACATTCTAAAATAAAATTTACTTTTGAAAGAATAATAGCTTTGAAACTTGGATTCAATATGGTCAAATCAGAGACTTGAACAACTTGCCTTGTTGAACAGGGATGAAAATTGGCGACTCCTCGACGTAAACGAGCTCTTCTGGTGCTTCGGAGACTAATCAACAGTACAAGCAAGCAATAATAAATTAAAACAGTATAGATACGCATACATTCTATGTGTGAACACATTTTTAATGGGTAGAGCTCAATTTTAGAGAAACTCTACAATTTGAATGGTTAAATTTGGAGTTTAGATGAATTAGATATGAATTTTTAAAGTTTAAACATTGTTCTGTAAATTTTAGAAATTAAATCGAATTATGACGCAATACTAAATTATTTTTCTAAAGAAAATTTGAATTTATGACATCAGCAGAGGGGATTGCGCATGCACGAGTGGGAGGCCACGTGGCAGCCACGTCGTGATCATGCAAGCGGGGGCGGCAGACGGGGCGCTGACGCGGCGGCCACGTCGGCCCCA
>KE372702.1:105109-146888 GCA_000418225.1 Zizania latifolia | reverse complement strand
ACATCATCTCCCCGGTTGACAAGCACTCATCACCTCGTGGTGGCTTCCATGACTCCTCACCGGCGAGCGGCAGCCTGGTGACCAGTAGTGAGGACGGGGATCTCACCTGAGTTGACGGTGGCAGACGGTGGTGACGGGAGGCGACCGGTGGCAAGAGGGAGGTGGTGGGCGGTTCGGCTCGATGGCGGGGAGGGGGCTCCGGTGGTTGACGGTGACGGCAAAGGGGATGCCGAGGACCAGCAGATGACGACGGTCACAAAGGTGGGGTTGACGGCGACCGGCAGGCGATGAAACACCGGTGAGCAGTGGCTAGAGCAGCGACGCATGGCGCTAGGGCGATCGGCGGTGCTAGGGCGACGGCGAGAGGGGCTAACCAAGAGCGGGGAGCACAAGGGACCTATTTATAGGGTTGGCCGGGGTGTTGAAGGTTGGCACGGTGTCGACAATGGTGGAGCGGTGGTTAGATTTTGGGCGCAGTGCGGGGACAGTTGCGGCGGTGGGCCGTGCTCCAATACATGGGGGAAAGTCTGATGGCGGCGCGAGGATCATGAATCTGTGCTTGGATTTGGCCAACGGCAACGACGGAGACAGATTGCGCAGCGGGAATGTGGCGGCGACGCAGCGTGAGCACAACGGGAGGTGGAAGATAGGCCTGCCTGCATGTTAGCGGCAGTGAGGGGGAGCGGGAGCGGCTGGGCCGGGGCACGCGCGGGAGCAAGCCGGAGGCGAGCGCTCGGGAGGAATGGGCCAGCGGGAGTTGGCCCAAGAGGAGTAAATTCGGATTTTTATTTAAAATTCATTTCTTTCATTTCTTTTTCTTTTAGAAAGAGCTCCAAAAATTTAGAAAAATACATTTTTGACTCAAAAAATTCTTGAAAAATTCTTTACATTTTTAGAGACTTTTGCAAATAAATTCAGCAACACTTTATTTGCAGAAATTTCTTTCCCAAATTTTGATACTCCAAAAATCCTTTCTTTTCTTTAAGGAAAATTCTATCTTTATTTTCTTTTACTGAAAATTCTTTTTTCCTTTTATTTTATTTATAGCTTTTATGTTTTGAAAATTTTAGGCCAGATTGCTTGGATGGAATCCTGTTGGTCTCGGTGTTAATCAAATACAACGGGTCTTCTTCCCCATAGGGACCAAGCAAGAAACGATCGGAGTATTTGGCATAGGGGATTAAGATCTGGTTCCTCAAGTTCTACAAAGAAGGGTAGAAGAAGGGGAAAAAGAATACTCAGAAGAAAGGAACGAAATATAGATCGAAACAGAAGAGGGGAAATACAGGAATGACTCATTAGGAGGCCATGGCCGACAGGATCAAGCGGCGACAGGAAGGCAAGAACGGCGGTGAGACTCGACCAGCGAGGGTGAAAAAACCCACGAGTATTTCGAAGGGAGGATATGCAGGAAACATGCAAAGGAAGGAGAAAGCGTCAGGCTTCATAGAGGGGAGAATCTCAATGGTTGGATCATCAAACACAACGTTAAGGCAATTCAACGGTTGCGATATTCCAGGCAGAATTCGAAATGTCCTACCCATGTCCCAAACTTGGGGGGCATATGACACGCCGTTACAGAAGCACTCCAACCGACACGCGCTTCTTTATGAGAAACGGTCAAAATTCATCAATAAACGGCCGACTCGGGGGTCATCGCACCTGTTCAAACCCGATGAGCATGAACTGATGGACTAAAAGTTGCCCGGGATCAACAAGCAAACGACGGAATGTACGAATGCGAATTTTTTTGAATTTTTCAAAATTTCTGGAGTTTGGTTAAACTAACTCAGAAGGGCATCATGGCTGCTCAGAGCCGATGAACATGAACCAGAAGGCCAATCAGAAGATATGTTCGGTCAAATAGTCTAGGTCCTTGCACAAGGCTCATCAGCAGAGAAAAGGGAGATAATTATGTCTAGCAAGATAAATGCACAAAGATAAAAGTTCTTCGATAGATGTTTCATTATTCACAAGGGAAGGACATTACAAAAGCTGATGGCAGATTACAGCGAGGCTAAAAAGCGTTGTAGACCAAGGACGGCATTGGCTTGAGCTCTCTCAAAGGACATGATGGTGTTGGTCTCATCCTCGATCAAGTTGACTATCTTGGCTTTCTTGGAGAAGATCTTGATCGGCAGGTCCTGCATGAACTGCTACCGATTCGCCATACAGGTGCTGAGCCAGTTCAGCTGATCAGTTCAGACGTGGATTTTATGAAGGAGGCATTCTTCCTCTACTTTTAGCTAATCGAGGTAGGCTTGTTCTTCGGCAAGAAGCTTGAGCACGACTTGAAGGTGATGATTGGCCTCTTGCATCCTCGTGTTGGCTGACTCAAACCTTTGCTGGCGAACCCACTGCATTCCACGATCGATGAGACCGGCATAGGCAGTAAGACAGGCCAATTGATTCTCGTGAGAGTACACCCACAGAAGGATATCGGCAAGGTCTTATGGAAGCCAATTGATCACATTATAAAGGCGAGATCGTGCTACCTCAATGTCTTGAAAGAAGACACCAATTGGGTATTAAAGATGGTGAAGTAAAGTTGATAGGTCATTTGGCATAGAATCTTGAGGGGAGAGGGCCCTATTTGATACTTGGGATTCCTACAGGAAAAATAGGGTGAGCTGATAAAAATTCAGAGATCAACAAATGCAACCAATAAGCTACCTGAGGATATCGGCGAGCGGATGAAGCGCTCACTGATGGAATTGTGCCCAAGAGAATTCTAGGGGAACCGGAAGTTCTGGTTGAGTGCCAAAAGTTCCAAGTTCTAGAGCATCCAGAATTTCTGGTTAGACCAGAAGTTCCGGGCTAGCCGCAGTTTTGGTTTCTGGAGGAGCCGAAAGTTCCGGTTGGACCAGAACTTCCGGGCCTGCCTGGACGAACCAGAAGTTCCAGGTCAAAATAAATTCGATACAGAAGGTTATTTTCGAAAGTTCCGGTTAGAACAAGAAGTTCCAATCCAGGTGAACAGATTAGATCTGTTGGGCTTTAATACAGATTAAAGGTCCGTGATAGGGCACTATATAAAGAGAGGTGGGGCAAGCACGAAAATGCTGCTGGTTGTGGTTGCTGCTGTTCCTAGTTGAGAACCCTGGCCGCCACCTCTCTTCTCTCCTCGATTGCAAAGCGTTGTGATTGATCTCTCTTCGGATCTCGCGAGTGGTGCTAGCACGCCGGCGTGAGGTGATCCATTCTCTGGACGTGTGGATAACATGGAGGCACTACTCCAATAGTGGGCCAAAATAATTTTCGATACATAATGTTATTTTCAGAAGTTCTAGGTTTGACTCGGAAGTTTCGGGTCTGGAAGTTCTGGTTGGACTGAAAGTTCCAGACAGAAATAAATTCCGTACAGAAGGTTATTTTTGGAAGTTCCGGGTGTGACTCGGAACTTCTGGGCCAAAAATAAATTCGAGTCAGAAGGTTGATTTTGGAAGTTCCGGCCCTGAGTCGGAAGTTCCGGGTCCTTCGACCGGAAGTTCTGGGCCTACTGGCCAGAACTTCCGGGTTCAGTTCAGTCACGTCTAGATTCCGCCTAACTCATTTTTACAGGGAATATTGTGACTAGTATGGTCTTGCAAATGTATGAGATACAAGCTTATAATAACATGGCCTATAGTGCTACTAGGTGTAATAGACTGATATAAGTTCATGGAAACCTGAAGCGTGATGACCCGATGGACAGGAACAATGGAGATGGAGATCACCATGCGAGAGGGCCATCCTATGTCACAGTTAATATGATTGCCTGTGATTTTAATTTATGTTCCTGTTAGACTATTCTTTCATGTTCTGTGTGCGGTTGGCATCGTTGCCATGCTAGAATAGTTTCCCTCGGAAAATTAAGTATTGATGCTCTTTCCAATAGCTGCACCTACTAAGGTTCTCGATCATCGATGGTGGGTTTACCAAAGTAGGGTGCCATCTTTTATCTTGACCAGTTAGGGTGGATGTCGGACAACCACATGCATAGTATTGGTTTGCTTAACAAAGCTATCAAAATGGTTTTCATCTTTGGGGCATGAAGTTGGGAGTCGGGCATTGGATGCTACCCCAACAATCAAGAGTCACATATGATGTGATTAGCAAGTGTTGCTTACCTATGTCACTAATCTTCTAGCAGTGATGCCAAAGCTCACTAGGAGTTAGATGAATATGGATCTTGTCCCACAATGTGTCGTTAGAGGGAAAGCGATCATTTTTCATATTTTGGTACATCTTTTATTTGATAGAAAATTAATATAGCATAGTGCTGAACCTTGCATTGTTGTTGTAGATCATGGCACCTACTGCAAAGAATACTTTTGTTTTTAATCTGTGACCTATCCTTGAAAGGAAGAAATTGTCTGGAACAAACTTTATAGACTGGTACAGGAATTTGAGAATAGTTCTCAAATAGGAGAATAAGGATTACATTCTAGAGAAACCCCATCCTAATAAACCAACGGATAGTACACCAATTGCTGAAAGGCAGGCTTATGAGAAGCACGCCAGTGATTTAATTGATGTCAGCTGTCTCATGCTTGCCTGCATGTCCTCTGAGCTTCAGAAGCAATATAAGGACAGGGATGCTATGATATGATCGTGGGGTTCAAGGGCATGTTTGAGAACCAAGCACAGACTGAGAGGTATAATGTCTCAAAGTCCTTGTTTGTGTGCAGGCTAGCGGAAGGTAGTCTAGTGAGTCCTCATGTGATCAAGATAATTGGTCAGGTTGAGAACCTGGAGAAGCTTGGCTTTAAACTTGATAAAGATTTAGCCACAGATATGATTCTTCAGTTGCTCCCTGCAAGCTTCGAGCCGTTTATCATGAATTTTCATATGAATAGCATGAAGACCTTGGCAGAATTGCATGGGACGCTCAAGACAGCCGAGGAGAGCCTTAAAAAAATCCTAGTCATGTGATGATGGTTCAAAAGGAAAGTAAGAAGAGAAAGCGTAAGGGAAAGGCTAAAGCTTCAGATGCGATCTAAAGCTCTAAGTCTAATTTGGCTAGAAAGTCCAAGTCGGGCCCTGCTAGCTCTGACACTTGCCACCACTGCCATAAGCCTGGCTATTGCCGGAGGAATTTCAAGTTGTATCTGGAGGAACAAAAGAAAAAGAAGGGAAGTGCGACTTCCGCTTTAGGAATAAATGTTATTGAAATTTATCTTGCTACTCGTCCAAATGATTAATGGGTATTTGATACCGGATCAATGATTCATACTTGCAAATCATTGTAGGGGCTGAAAAGAACTAGGAAGTGCGCAAGAGGCGAATTGGATGTTCGCGTGGCAATGGTGCAAAAGTTGTTGCGTTGGTCATCGGCGTTTATTCTTTGTCGCTACCCTCAGGATTAGTTTTGGAGTTAAATAACTGTTATTTAATTCGCGCTTTGGACAGAAACATTATCTCTTCATCATGTTTAGAGGAAGATGGTTTTAAATTCGTAATAAAGAACAAGTGTTGTTCGATATATTTGAATGGTATGCTCTATGGTGTTTGTCCATTGTTGAATGGCTTATATGTTCTGAATCTTAAGGATACACATGTCTATAACATTAATACGAAGAAACCTCGACTCAATGATTTGAATCCTACCTATGTCTGCCATTGTCGTCTGGGTCATATAAATGAGAAGCGCATGCAGAAGCTCCATAGAGATGGGGTTTTGGAGTTTGATTTTGAATCGTTTGACACATGTGAGTCTTGTTTACTTGGCAAGATGACTAAAACGCCTTTCACTAGTCAAAGTGAGAGGGCAAATGAATTGTTAGCCATTATACATACAGATGTATGTGGACCAATGAGTTCTACAACCAGAGGTAGATTCTAGTACTTCATAACTTTTACCGACGATTTTAGTAGATATGGTTACGTCTACTTAATGAGGCATAAGTCGGAATCCTTTGAAATATTCAAGGAGTTCCAGCAATGAGGTACAAAATCATATTGGCAAGACAATCAAATTTTTACGATCGGATCATGGAGGTGAATATTTGAGCTATGAGTTTAATGATCATCTAAAGCAGTGTGGAATTGTTCCACAACTGACTCCACCTGATACACCTCAGTGGAATGGGGTGTCTGAGCGAAGGAACCGAACTTTGTTAGACATGGTCCGGTCGATGATGAGTCAAACTGATCTTCCTTGTCTTTCTGGGGATTTGCTTTAGAAACTGCAGCTTTAACACTAAATAGAGTTCCATCTAAATCTATGGAGAGGACGCCATACGAGATATAGACTGGGAAGCATCCTGGTTGTCTTTTCTAAAGATCTAGGGTTGTGAGGCCTATGTAAAGCGTTTGACGTCAGATAAGCTCACTCCCAAATCTAATAAATGCTTCTTTGTGGGGTATCCTAGGGAAACCAAAGGATATTACTTCTATAACCGGGAAGAAGGCAAAGTATTTGTCGCCCAGAATGGTATTTTTCTTGAGAAAGAGTTTCTCTCGAAAGGGGTTAGTGGGAGCACGGTGCAACTCAAAGAGGTTCAAGAACCACTAGAAAGTGTTTCAGCTCCTACTAAACCGCCACTCGACATTCAAGATGTTGCAAAGCCTGTTATCGAAACACCAGCCCCACGTCGGTCGGAGAGGTTGAGTCGTGCACCCGAGCGGTTAGCGTTTTTGACCACTGGGTAGCGCGACATATTATTATTGGACAATGATAAACCTAAGACCTATTCGAAAGCGGTGATGGAACCAGACTCTAAGAAATAGCTTGGAGCCATAAGATCCGAGTTAGAATCCATGTGAGAGAGTCAAGTTTGGAACTTGGTCGATCCACCTGATGGTGTAAAAACCATGGAGTGTAAATAGATTTTTAAGAAAAAGATAGATGTTGATGGAAATGTTCACATCTATAAGGCACGATTAGTGGCGAAAGGTTTCTGGCAGATTCAAGGTGTTGATTATGATGAAACGTTTTCTCCCGTCACTATGCTAAAGTCTATCCGGATCATCCTACCAATTGCCGCATTTTATGACTATGAGATATGGCAAATGGATGTCAAAACGGCTTTCCTTAATAGAAACTTAAGTGAGGATGTGTATATGACACAGCCTAAAGGTCTTGATGATCTAGAGAATGCTGAGAAGGTTTGCAAGCTGCAAAGGTCTATTTTATGGGCTGAAGTAGGCTTCTCGGAGTTGGAACCTTCGTTTTGATGAGGTAGGCAAAGGGTTTGGCTACAGCAAGAATGAAGAAGAGCCTTGTGTTTACAAAAAGGATAGTGGGAGCTCACTTATGTTTTTGGTCTTATATGTAGATGATATATTATTGATCGGAAATGATATTCCTATGCTAGATGCTGGCAAGGCTTCATTGAGAAAAAGTTTCTCACTGAAAGATCTTGGAGATGCAGCCTACATTTTGGGCATAAAGATCTATAGAGATAGATCAAGAAGGCTAATTGGATTAAGCCAAAGTATGTACATCGACAAGGTATTGAAACGGTTCAATATGTAGAATTCTAAGAAAGGTTTCTTGTTAATGTCACATGGTATTTCTCTCAGCAAGAGTCAGTGTCCTTCGACATCTGATGAGCTAGAGAAAATAAGTGCGATCCCGTATTCCTCCGCAATCGGATCCATCATGTATGCCGTGCTTTTACACGCTCAGATGTTTCTTATGCTCTAAGTGTTACAAGCAGATATCAGTCAAACCCGGGTGAAAGTCATTGGGCGGTAGTAAAGAGTATCTTTAAGTGCTTGAGAAGAACTGAGGATATGTTTCTGGTGTATGGAGGTGAGGAGGAGCTCATTGTAAGTGGTTACACCGATGCAAGCTTCCAAACCGACAAAGATGATTTGCGATCGCAGTCTGGATTTGTGTTCTGCCTCAATGAAGATGCAGTGAGTTGAAAGAGTTCCAAGCAAGAAACGGTTGCAGATTCAACGATAGAAGCCGAGTATATTATAGCTTCGGAAGCTGCGAAGGAGACAGTTTGAATCAGAAAGTTTGTTTCTGAACTGAGTTTTGTCCCTAGTGCGTCTAGTCCAGTGGACCTCTATTGTGATAATAGTGGTGCCATTGTGCAAGCCAAGGAGCCTAGGTCACACCAGAAGTCCAAGCACATACTGGGCGCTATCTCCTGATCCCTGAGATTATAGATAGAGGTGATGTGAAGATATGCGAGGCACACACGGATTTAAACATAGCCGATCCGTTGACAAATCCTCTCTCATAGCCTAGGCATGAGGCGCACTTGAGCTCTATGGGTATTAGATACTTACGTGAGTGAGTCGAGTGTATGTGAGAAGAAGTTATTTTTGTATATGCTGATGTACATTTGGATAATTGGTTATCTTGTTCTTTGAATAAATATCTTTTACATAGATCAGCAAGTTGATGACTTATTTATGAGACTCTTTGTGTTACGATGTTATTCTAAATGATTCCTGATCTAAGATCGTCATGTGGGATAGTGATGATTTATAGATTAGCATATCTGTCTGATTGATGATCATATTTCACCGATCATAGACACAGAGATGTCAAATCAGTGATGTGGACTCATGCTAGCGAACATGGAGTTGGATAGACCCACCTTGAGATACTGTTGGGATTGTTATTTTATATGTGCCATCAGTTGTCATCTCAAATGGTGTACCTGCAGAGTCCTTAGACCTGAGATCGTCATTGATTCTAGAATGTGTAGTAGCACACTTAGGGGCTTCCAAACACTATTCCGTAACAGGGTAGTTATAAAGGTTGCTTTCGGGTGTGTCACGAAACATGTCGTGGGATGTGAGCAGTCAAGATGAAATTTACCTCTCCTACATAACGGGAGAGACGTCTCTGGGCCTCTCGAGGTAGTTGGATTGGAAAGTGCATGGCCATGCCACTATGATCAAAGAGTTGATGATGATTGAATCCACTACTTGATCGAGTGAAGTGTCGAGCTATCAACAAGGATGGCATGAATCTCGCCTTGAGCTTGACTGATGTCGTGAGGTAAAGTGATTGGTGCGTGAGTATATCAAGGTTCAGAAAATATGATTTTGACTTTTTATGCTTTCAGGGGTCAATATGTGCTGCTAGGTACCGCTATTGATCGGTGATCCAGGAAAGGTTTCTGGGTTGCGGCCATTTGCATATGAACCTATCGGGTCACATGCTTAAGGGGATTGGATTTTAATGTTTGCAAGAATTAGCTCTTGTTCAAGTGGGAGATTGATAGAATTGTGCCCAAGAGAATTTTGGGGGAACCAGAAGTTCTGGCTGAGGGCCGACAGTTCCGGGTTGTGGAGCATCCGGAAGTTTTGGTTAGACTGGAAGTTCTAGGCCAGCCCTAGTTTTGGTTTCTAGAGGAGTCGAAAGTTTCTGTTGGACCAGAAGTTCTAGTCCTGCCTGGATGAACCAGAAGTTCTGGGACAAAATAAATTCGATACAAAAGGTTATTTTTGGAAGTTCTGGTTAGAACCGGAAGTTTCGGTCTAGACGAACATATTAGATCTGTTGGGCTTTAATACAGATTAAATGCCCGTGATAGAGCACTATATAAAGAGAGGTGGGGCAAGCACGAAACGGCTATTGGTTGTGGTTGCTACTGTTCCTAGTTGAGAACCCTAGCTGCCACCTCTCTTCTCTCCTCGATTGCAAAGCATTGTGATTGATCTCTCTCTGGATCTCACGAGTGGTGCTAGCACGTTGGCGCGAGGTGATCTTGTACCCGGACATGTGGATACCGTGGAGGCACTACTCCAATAGTGATGCTCGTCTTCTTTTCGTAGAGTTTGCCAGATCACGGGATCGCGTCGTCTTCATCACAGGATCACCGACGAATGAACGGAGTCAGGAGGATTAGCTCGAGGACGCGCTTCATCGACTCTACTTCCGCTGCCCGAGCGTGTTTCGAGGTTCAAGATAACGATCCATGATCCCATTACACGCATGGTTCCTAGGCTAACCGGGTAAATTTTTAAAATTAAGCGCTAGCGTAGCCTACCCATAACCCAACACTCACAGCCAACAGAGAATCGCCAGAATTGTTGTCATCGCTGAGGTAGAAGTTCAGGTGGTTCAGATAATGATCACCATCAGCACTGGCTGACTGTGTTGGGATACTTGAATTGTTAGAAGGTGAAAGGTCTAGTGAATGTGGAATCGGAATGGTGGAAGTCTGAAGCTCAAGGACAAAGATGAAATACATGAGAAGTTCAAAACAGACGAAGCAAGGAAACTAGTAAACAAAGATACAATGATCAGAAGGGACTTACTAGATCATGGTCATCAGAAGCATTATGATCACTCAGTTTGGCCCTCTTGCTCGATGGAGAACTCGGGACGTTTGATGCCATTGGCGAGAAGTGAAAGAAGAAGAGCGAGTTGGCGTATGATGCTAATGACCTTGCTTGAAGAAGGAGGTGTCTCATGGAAGACATACTCAGCGATCTAACGATGCAGTTCTCGAGAGAGATTTCGAAATATGACGTTTCGCATTTTGAACTCGGGGGCATATGTTGACACCAGAATTTGGACCGGCGCATCATTGGCTAGGTGAACTAGGCGACAAAGAGCCGATGGGCCACCGATGGAGGGCTTTAACAGGCGAAGATAGGTCGCATGTGGCATGGGCTGATACTTCATTATTAGTTCTCATTTAGTTAATAAATAAATTAAGTCAGTTAGGATTCTGTGTTATCCCTAGATGACGTGACAACCCAGCTATAAATATGTAAGCCTAGGGTCATTGTAAACACACACAATTCAGTCAATCAAACCCTTCGACGCATTGCTAACTTTAGGTATGTAGCATTAGAGTGATTCTCCGCTGGAGCTATGGATGCATCTGAGTCCAATCTCAAACTTTGATGGAGATAGCCCATTGGTAAACTAATTGATGTGTTCATGGCTTTCTCGGTTGAGTCTGATACTATGACCAGATGGAGTAGATTTGCTGGTTATCGGTTAAATACATTGATTATTATTCTTTTATCGTGCTCTATAGATTGGATCTCCATATTTGCCAATCATGGCGGTTTAGCTCATCGAATTAGATTAGATCGTATGTCAATCGGCAAAGGCACGCTGCCTTGGTTAGGTCCGATCCATGGCATTGACAGGGTCACATACGGGACGATCTGGTTTGGTGCGCTAAAACGACGTTCGTCGGAGTTTTAGCCAACAGATTATCTATCACTCTATTAATCGGATTTATCATGATCATTATGGTGTTGATAACTCATCTTTACGCTGCATCGGTTTAGTTCGAACGGTAGATATTGGTATTGTGGAGTTATGTTGCTAGAGCCGATTGGCAGGGTTTATTGTTTTACATGGATTTATCCTGATGCATAATGATTTTCGTATGTGCTATCATTGCCGATGCCGATGGGCTATCGCTGATAGCATTATGACATCTCACGTCTATTTCATTGTCAATTGCAAGGTCAAATTGACTAGCACGCCTACTGACATCTCTAGGTAATTTAGGATCTGCACTGGAGCTAAGCAGACACTCTCAGGTCTTCGAGTGTGAAGACGTAGGAATACCTGCGATTTTTGTGTCAACAACCTAATGGTGTAAAAACCATCAAGTGTAAATGGGTTTTCAAGAAGAAGATAGGCATAAATGGAAATGTTCACATCTATAAAGTATGATTGATGGATAAAGGTTTTGGTACAGGGCGTTGTCCTGATCTTTACCACGTAGGATCACGAACAGATAACTAGCCTCAAAGAGACCAAGATAACTAGCTATAAGCGGCCAAGATAACAGTGCAACATTATGATGGTACTTAAAGCCAACCACCGTCTCAATTATGGCAGCCTGAGTCAAGGGTTCGCCCAACCACACTCTAGGTTACCAATCAACACAGCCTACAATCAATCAAGTAAACCTTAAAGGAAGTAGGAGCACCAGTTGGGAGATGTTGAACGTCCGCTTCTATAATCCCACAAGAAAATCATAAGAGCAAAGGGGTGAAGAATCCTCTTTGGATTTGTTAGCACACTGCTAAACAAGGGGTTTTGTTTTTCACAATCAAAAGTCTTCCTCTAGCAAGGACAATGAGGAGTATTTACACTAGGAACAACCTTCCTAGCAGGATATCAAAAGACACTTAAGATTCTTGAGAAATTAGCAACTCAAAGATCTCCAGGAAGAATTCCTAAACAGGTTCGCGCAGCCTTTTCAGCTTCTGTGCAGTCTTTACTAAAACAGCCATAAATTTTTGTTAGAAAGTCAAAATGATGATCTGTTTCTTGGAGATGAAAGTAGACTTGATTATCTTTCTAACCATGTGCATTATGGCCATTGAATCATAATAGGATGGGTCACCCATCCCTTGGAAGGTTGAAGATTTGTCAGCAGACAAAGGGGTGTAAAATTATGAAATAAAAGTAACAGATGACCGGACAGTTATATATGGTGTAAAGTAACATCATAAACAAAAGTAACAGACAACCAAACCGTTACATACGATGTAAAGGAACACCTTGGAGAAAAGTAACAGGTGATCATACCAGTGTATAAAGTAACACCGTGGAGGAAAAAGTAACAACCGACTGGACCATTTTCCTGAGCTCGTAATCATTTTCTCCTCCTTATCAATAAACCTAACAAGCGCAAAGAACAATATATAGGCAGTATAAAATTCTCATTAATATTAAAATATGTGTCAGCTAAGAATAAGTTCACCTCTTATTCTAGTTTCTTTGCTCGACTCCGTGTAATTGGTCCTTGAAATGGTGTAAATAGTTTTTGCTCCTTGTTAGCTTGTTCTTGTGTGTTTATATGCTCTTCTGTTATTGGTTCACTTGGTTGATTCGTATCATCCTCCCTCTCTTAAAAAGGAGTCGTCCTCGACTCTGTATCATCAAAACAATGGAATGGAGTAAGAGCAGCAACATTAAAGGATTTACTTATACCATATTCTGCAGGTGGATCAATCTTATATGCATTGTCGTTGATCTTTGCTAGCACTTTGAATGATCCGTCTCCTCGTGACATCAACTTTGCCTTAGCTTTATGGCAAGTGATGTAGCGTTTTAAAAATTTCTCGACATCTTTCCTCATCTTTGGCCAATAGAAGTGATCGGCCAGCAATTTATAGGTGTTTTCTCTTCTAAAATGACCCATCATTCTACCTGCATATGCTTCCTATAATAAGTGTCTAACCAAATAATTTGGAACAAATAGTTTGTTAGCTCTAAACAAGAAACCTTCGTGCACATGATATTTTGCCTAGCCTTTGTAGCTTTCAATTTCTCATATGGTTCTGAAAATTCATGGTCCTCAAGATACAATTATTTCTTACTTTCAAGTCCGAACACATTTACTTCAAGTTGATTCAATAAAATATTTTTATGGGACCATGCATCAGAAACAATATTTTCTTTACCTTTCTTGTGCTTCATAACATACAGAAATATTTCTATTAACTCCACCCATTTGGCATGTCTTCGGTTCAGCTTTGATTGACATTTCAAATACTTCAAAGCTTCATGATCAGAATGAATAACAAATTCTTTTAGCCATAAATAATGTTGCCAAGTTTCAAGAACTCTCACCAAAGCATATAATTGTTTGTCATAGACAGAATAATTCAATTGAGCTCCTCGCATTTTTTTGACTAAAATATGCCATTGGTTTATTATCTTGTATTAATACTCCTCCTTTGTCAATTCCACTAGCATCACATTCAATTTCAAAAGTTTTAGTGAAATCGGGTAGAACTAATAAAGGTGCTTCAATTAAACATTTCTTTAACTTTTGGAAAGTATTTTCACGTGATTCTCCCCATTGAAACACAATACCTTTCTTTGTTAGCTCATTCAAAGGAGCAGCTATGGTGCTAAAATCTTGCACAAATCTTCTATGAAGTCCAGCAAGACCATCAAAACTTCTTACTTGACTCACATTCATGGTAGTTGGCCAATTCTTGATTGCTTCCACATTTATTTCATCAACTTCAATTCCCTGTCCTGAAACAACAAATCAAATAAAAACAACATTCTCTGTACAAAATATGCACTTCTCAATATTAGCAAACAATTTTTCCTTTCTAAGCACATCGAAAACTTGTCTAATATGATCAATATGTTATTTTAAGGACTTGCTATAAACCAGGATGTCATCGAAGTAAACGACAATAAATTTATCAATGAAAGTTCTCAAAACATGGTTCATCAATCTTATGAATGTACTAGGAGCATTAGTCAAACCAAAAGGCATAACTAACCATTCATAGAGCATAAACTTTATTTTAAAAGCAGTTTTCCATTCATCTCTAAGTTTCATTCTGATTTGATGGTATACACTTCTTAAATCAATCTTAGAAAATATCATAGAACCACTCAACTCATCAAACATATCATCTAATCTAGGAATAGGATGATGATATCTCATAGTAATATTGTTAATGGCTCTATAATCAACACACATTCTCCAAGACCCATCATTCTTTGAAACCAGAATCATTGGAACAACACAAGGACTTAAGCCTTCACGTACATAACCTTTTTCCAGAAATTCTTGTACTTGCCTTTGTATTTCTTTGGTTTCTTCGGGGTTGGTGCGGTATGGTGCTCTATTAGGTAGTGCATCCCCAGGGATGAGATAAATTTGGTGTTCTATGCCATGCAATGGAGGAAGTTTAGCAAGAGTTTCATTTGGGAAAACATCTTCATAGTCCTACAAAAGTGGAGAAACAACGCTAGGAATAGATGTTGTGTCATTAGTTAAAAATAATGCATCCTTGTACAAGAGTACAATGAGCATTTGAGTTGGGTTATTCGTCACATATCTTATTTCTGATTTTGTGGCTAACATAACCAAGTTCTCACCCTCTCTTTTCTTTTTATCTCTCATGTTTGGCTTGTGACTCTTACTCTTCGAATTGTGGATGTCTCTCATTCTATTTTTCTATCTTTCTTTCTCACTTTCTATCCTAACTTCAGAACTCTTTTGCATATGTTCAACCATTATTTATTAAGGTGTCATTGGCTTAAGCACAAAACTCCACCCTTTCGACTTGATAGTGTTGATTTGCTCAACCACAATGCAGCGAGGATCGATCAATTTGACATGGTCTTCCTAGCAACAAGTGACACACTATCATAGGCACAACATCACATGATAGTGTATATGTTGCAACAATTTTAGATCAAGTTTGTCACACAACTCCTTGCTTGCAAGATTATGGCAGGTATCTTCATCAATAATTACCATGCAAACCTTGCTTTCCACCTTGGCTTGAGTCTAAAAAAGATTATGGCGTTATCCATTTTTAGCTTCTTTAAGTTGTACACTCAAAACTTGAATTACCACAAGAGTAGCACCTTGTTCAAATTCACAAGTTATATCCACTTCTTCTGTATCATCTTGATTTATTCCGCCATCAGGAATTTGCTCTTTCTCCTCACTGGCAGATACATACTCTCCTTGTTCAGTTACAATGATGGTATGATTGTTTGAACATTCTTTGATGATATGCCCATGACCTCCACACTTGAAACATTTTATGTCTCTACTTCTAGAGGTACAACCAATAGAAGTTGTTGTGATGAAGCTGCAGGTTTACTCTTTTCACTTGAATTGGTAGCCTCTTTACCACTATAAACTACAGAGGCATTCGAGCATAAACATCCGCTTGAGTTTACACTTATACCTCGGGTAAAATTTGTTCTTGGCGTAAAATTGTTGCTGCTGGATATAACACGTATACCAAAAGAGCTTGTCTTTCTCAACTTAGCATCTTGAACAACTTGAAGATGAGCCATAATATTTTGAATACCTTGAACAATTTGATCTTGGCTTACCACTATGTTCTACCTTAACTCATTGAATTGAGCCATAGTAACACAATCTTCTGGATGCGAAGGTTCTTTTTTTCTTCCTACACCGTTAGTGTAACAACAACAAAAGCAGGAGGTGTACATGATAGAACAATATGTGAAATATCTCACAACCTCACCTTCTCTTACCAACCAAAACTCTTATGTTTTCCCTACGGATTACAGGTTAATATGTGTGGCGGTAAAAGTGTGATGGTTAAGCGAACACAAGACAAGGATGACGTAAACGGTGGCTTGTTTGTGTAGCTTGATGGAGAAAAATATATGAAATGCAATCTAAATTCTGGTTGTTGTAAAGATAAGTAACAATCCAAACTAGATATTCAATGCTTAGTACTGCTCTCATGATATGGATGGCGTAAATAGTAAATTTTAGAGATCCAACAACTAAATCCCACACTAGCAATGGATTAGCTAGCACATAAAAATCTGCACAACTAATAGAGTGCAAACAGAAAGCAATTGGCAAAAACATTTGAGCAACTTTGCACAATATCTTTCTTTTCTTTCTTTTTTCTGATCTTTTTTGTCTCTTTTCCTGATTGTTTTTTGATATTTTTTTTAACAATGATATAACACTTGCACGAACAATAAGTAGTACAAAAATAAACAGCAATGATATGATATGATTTTTTTTGTGTGGTGATTTTTAGGGACAACAAGACAACAAGATGATATAACAGCAACAAGGGTATATAGATGGGGAATTCGATCAACAACTAAACAAAGACTCTAATGGACAGAAACTTATCCAAACTCACTAACATAACAGATGCAAAATATGACGCTATGGAAATATTTTTGTAAGGCTTTTTCTAGATTGGATGAAAACAAATAAATGTAGCTAAGGGTAGGGAATCCTACCATGGCAACAAAAGCTCTAATACCAGATGGTACAGGGCATGGTCTCGATCTTCACGATGTAGGATTATGAATAGGTAACTAGCCTCAAAGAGACCAAGATAACTAGCTGCAAGCAGCCAAGATAACAGTGCAACCTAATGATCGTACTCAAAGCCAACCACTGTCTCGATTACGGTAGCCTGAATCAAGGGTTCGTCCAACCGCACTCTAAGTTACCAACCAACATAGGCTACAATCAATCAAGGAAACATTGAAGGGAGTAGGCACACCCATTAGGTGTTGTCAAACGTCTGCTTCTATAATCCCACAAGAAAATCACAAGAGCAAAGGGATAGAGAATCCTCTCTGGATTTGTTAGCACACTGCTAAATAAGGGGTCTGTTTTTTATTATCAAAAGTCTTCCTCTTACAAGGTCAATGAGGAGTATTTGTACTAGGAACGATCCTCCTAGCTGGGTATCAAAAGACTATTAAGATTCTTGAGAAATTAGCAGCTCAAAGGTATCTAGGAATAATTCCTGAATAGGTTCACGCAGCCTTTTCAGCTTCTGTGCAGTCTTCACTAAAATAGTCATAACTTTTTATTGGGAAGTCTAAAGATGATCCGTTTCTTAGAGATGAAGTAGACTTGATTATATTTCCAACCATGTGCATTACGGCCATTGAATCTGATGGAAATTTGCCAAAGAGAATTCTGGGGGAACTAAAAGTTCTGGCTTGAGGCCGGAAGTTCTAGGTTCTGGAGCAACCAGAAGTTCCAGTGGGACCAGAAGTTCCGGACTAGCCCCAGTTTCGGATTCTAGAGGAACCAGAAGTTCCGGTTCGACCAAAAGTTTCGAGCCTGCCTAAAAAGTGAATTCTTGATGAACCAGAAGTTCTAGGTGGAACCAGAACTTCCGGGTCGAAATAAATTTGATACAGAATGTTATTTTCGGAAGTTCTAGGACTAGATTAGAACTTCTGGGCTAGATAAATAGATTAGATCTGTTGGCCTTTAATACTGATTAAAGGCCTATGAGAGGGCACTATATAAGGAGAGGAGAGACTAGGATGAAAACACTACTGTTGGTTGCTGCTTTTGCCCCTACCATAACCGTAGCCGCCACCTCTCCTGGCTACACCGGTTGTGGCCGTCTCTCCCCTATTCACGCGTGTGGTACTAGCATATCGTCATGAGGTGATCCCATCCCTGTACGTGTGGATACCGTAGAGGTGCTGCTGCAATTGTGGTGCTGATCATCTTAACGTGGGGATCACAAGGGTGCATCGTCTTCATCGTCGAGGATCAGATGGAGCCGGGCGGAGTTGATCGAGGACGTGCTTCCCCAACTATTCTTCCGCTGCACTAGCACGTCTCGTGTTAGAGGTAACGATCCATGATCCCATTACTCGCATGGTTCCTAGGTTGAACAAGGTAGAAAAATTTTGTTTTTAGCTAGCGTAGCCTGCCCCGTTACCCAACAGTGGTATCAGAGCCTACGTGCATAGTGTTCGATCTGGATAATTCACATATAGGTGATATGTGGTGGGAATAGATTAGATCTATTGTTTTTGCGTCAGATTTTCAGAAGTTTTAGGTTTGACCCGGAAGTTCTAGGCCGAAATAATTTTCGTATAGAAGGTTATTTTCGGAAGTTCCGGGTTTGACTCGGATGTTTCAGGCCAAAATAAATTCGATACAGAAGGGTGATTTCAGAAGTTCTGGGCTTTGAGCTGGATGTTTTGGGCTTCGGTCGGAAGTTTCGGGCCTTGAGCCGGAAGTTCTGGATCCACCTTTCAGTCACGCATAGATTCTACGCTTAACTTGTTTTTGCAGAGAATGGTGTGATTGGTATGGCCTTGTGATGTATATGATGCATGCATGTAATTTTCATGGCCTGTATGTCATAGTTAATTACAGCCCAAGGCTCTTTGTTGTACGACCTGCATGTTGTCACGTGATTCTTTGTCTCATGTAATTTGTATAGTGTTATTAGATATAACAGACTGATACAAGATCATGGAGGCCTGAAGCGTGATGACCCGAAGGACAGGAACCATGGAGATGGAGATCACCATGTGAGAAGGGCCATACTATGTCACAGTTAATATGATTACCTGTGATGTTTACTTATGTTCCTATCATACTATTCTTTCATGTTCTGTGTGCGGTAGGCATCGTTACCATGTTAGAATAGTTTTCCTCAGAAAATTAAGAGTCATTGATGCCCTTTACAATAGCTGCACCTACAAAGGTTTTTGATCATTGCATGGTAGGTCTGCCAAAGCAGAGTGCTATTTTTTATCTTAATCAGTTAGGGTGGATGTCGGACATCCACAAGCATAGTATTAGTTTGCTTAACAAAGCTATCAAAATGGTTTTGGGCTTTGGGACATGGAGTTGGACGTCGAGGCATTGGATGTCACCCCAATGAATAAGAGTCACGTAAGGATGTGATTAGCAAAGTGTTACTTACCTATGTCACTAATTTTTTAGCAGTGATACCAAAACTCACTAGAAGTTAGTTGAATATGGATCTTGTTCCACTACATGTCATAAGAGGGAAAATGATTGTATATCATGTAGTGGAGTATCTTTTATTTGATAGAAGATTCACATAGCATAGTGCTGAAACTTGCATTTTGTTGTAGATCATGGCACCTACTGTTAGTAACACTTCCAGTTTAAATTTGCGATCAATTCTTGAAAAGGAAAAGCTTTCTAGAACAAACTCTATTGATTGGCATAGAAATTTGAGAATTGTTCTCAAACGAGAGAAGGAAATATGTTCTAGAGGTTCCCTATCCTGATGAACCAGCTAATAATGCATCTGCAACTGATCGGAGGGCTTATGCGAAGCACACCAATGATTCACTCGATGTTAGCTGTCTCATGTTTGCCTGTATGTCCTCTGAGCTTCAGAAGCAAAATGAGAACAGGGATGCCCATGATATGATTGTGGGACTCCCAGGAATGTTTGAGAACCAAGCTTAGGCCGAGAGATACAAGGCCTCAAAGTCCTTGTCTGCGTATAGAACTGGTCATTGGCAGAGGGACTACAAGTTGTACTTAGAAGAACTCAAGAAGAAGAAGAGAAGTACGACTTCTGCTTCTACATCAAGTAGAAATGTTATTGAAATTAGTCTTGCTACTCGTCTAAGTGATTCTTGGGTATTTGATACCGGATCAATGATTCATACTTACAAATCATTGCAGGGACTGAATAGGATAAGGAAGTGTGTAAGAGGCGAATTGGATGTGCGCGTCGGTAATGGTGCAAGAGTTGCTGCGTTGGCCGTTGGCGTTTATTCTTTGTCACTACCCTCAGGATTAGTTTTAGAATTAAATAATTATTATTACATTCCTGCCTTGGGCAGAAACATTATCTTTTCTTCATGTTTGGAGCAAGATGGTTATGAGTTCGTAATAAAGAACAAGTGTTGTTCGATATTTTCGAATGGTATGCTCTAAGGTACTTGTCTATTGATGAATGGATTATATATTCTGAATCTTGAGGATACACATGTTTATAACATTAATACGAAGAGGCATCAACTTAATGATTTAAATCCTACTTATGTTTGGCATTGTCGTTTAGGTCATATAAATGCGAAGCGTATGCAGAAGCTCTATAAAGATGGTCGTCTAGAGTCATTTGATTTCGAATCATTTGATACATGCGAGTCTTATTTACTTGGCAAAATGACTAAGATGCCTTTCACTGGTCAAAGTGAGAGGGCCAATGAATTGTTGGCCATTGTACATACTGATGTATATGGACCAATGAGTTTTACGACCAGAAGTGGTTTTTAATACTTTATTACTTTTACCGACGACTTTAGTAGATTTGGTTACATCTACTTAACGAGGCATAAGTCAAAATCCTTTGAAAAGTTCAAGAAGTTTCAGAATAAGGTACAAAATCATATAGGCAAGACAATTAAATTTCTATGATCGGATCGTGGAGATGAATATTTAATGTTTGAGCTATGAGTTTATTGATCATCTAAAGCAATCTGGAATTGTTCCACAGCTGACTCCACCAGGCACGCCTCAATGGAATAGGGTGTCCGAGAGGAGGAACCGGACTTTGTTAGACATGGTCCGGTCAATGATGAGTTAATCTGATCTTCTATTATCCTTCTGTGGATACGCTCTAGAAACTGCTACTTTCACATTGAACAGGGTTCTATCTAAATCTATAGAGAGGACGCCATATGAGATATGGTCTGGGAAGTGTCCCGGGTTATCTTTTCTAAAGATATGGGGTTGTGAGACCTATGTAAAATGTTTGACTTCTGATAAGCTCACTCCCAAATCTAATAAATGTTTCTTTGTGGGGTATCCTAGGGAAACCAAAGGATATTACTTTTATAACCGGGAAGAAGGCAAAGTGTTTGTCGCCTAGAATAGTGTCTATCTTGAGAAAGAGTTTCTCTCGAAAGGAGTTAGTGGGAGCATGGTGCGATCCGAAGAAGTTTGGTAACCACTCGAAACTGTTTTAGCTCCTATTGAACCACAACTCGATATGCAAGATGTTGTAGAACCTGTTGTCGAGACACTAGCCTCACGTCGGTCAGAAACGGTTAGTCATGCACCCGAGCAGTTTGTGTTTCTAACCACGGGGCAGCACGACATATTATTGTTGGACAATGATGAACCTAAGACCTACTCGGAAGCGGTGATAGGACCAGACTCTAAGAAATGGCTTGGAGCCATAAGATCCGAGTTAGAATCCATGTGAGAGAATCAAGTTTGGAACTTGGTCGATTTACCTGATAGTGTTAAAACTATCGAGTATAACTAGATTTTTAAGAAAAAGATAGACGTTGATGGAAATGTTCACATCTATAAGGCACGATTGGTGGCGAAAGGTTTCAGGCAAATTCAAGCTATTGATTATGATGAAACGTTTTCGTCCGTCGCAATACTAAAGTCTATCCGGATCATCCTAGCAGTTACCGCATATTATGACTATGAGATATGGCAAATAGATGTCAAAATGGCTTTCTTTAATGGAAACCTAAGTGAGAATGTGTACATGACACAACTTGAAGGTTTTGTCGATCCGAAAAATGCTGGGAAAATTTGCAAGGTTCAAAAGTCCATTTATGGGCTGAAGCAAGTTTCTCGGAGTTAGAATCTTCGTTTTGATGAAGTGATCAAAGGGTTTGGTTTCATCAAGAATGAAGAAGAGCCTTGTATTTACGAAAAGGCTAGTGGGAGTGCACTTGTATTTCTGGTCTTATATGTAGATGACATATTGTTGATCGGAAATGATATTCCAATGCTCGATGCTGTTAAATCTTCGTTGCGAAAAGGTTTCTCAATGAAAGATCTTGGAGAGGCAACATACATATTGGGCATAAAGATCTATAGGGATAGATCAAGAAGGCTAATTGGATTAAGCCAAAGCACATACATTGACAAGGTATTGAAACGGTTCAATATGCAGGATTCCAAGAAAGATTTCTTACCAATGTCACAAGGTATTACTCTCAGCAAGAGTCAGTGTCCTTCGACACCTGATGAGCTAGAGAATATGAGTGTGATCCTGTATGCTTTCGCAATCGGGTTCATCATGTATGCTATGCTTTGTACATGCCTAGATGTTTCCTATGCTCTAGGTGCTATGAGCAGATACCAATAAAACTAGGGTGAATGTCACTGGACGATAATAAAGAGTATCTTGAAGTAGTTGAGAAGAACTAAGGATATGATCCTAGTCTACGTAGGTGTGGAGGAGCTCGTTGTTAATGGTTACACTGACACTAGCTTCCAAACCAACAAGAATGATTTGAGATCGCAATCTGGATTTGTGTTCTACCTTAATGGAGGCGCAGTGAGTTGGAAGAGTTTCAAGCAAGAAACGATTGTAGATTCAATAACGGACGCCGAGTACATTATAGCTTCTGAAGCTGCAAAGGAGGCTGTTTGGATCAAAAAATTTATTTTTAAGCTGATTGTTGTCCTTAGTGCGTCCAGTCCATTAGACCTCTATTGTGATAATATGGTGCCATCACGCAAGCCAACGAGCCTAGGTCGTACCAGAAGTCCAAGCACATACTGTGGCGCTATCATCTCATCCGAGAAATCATAGATAGAGGTGATATAAAGATATGCAAAGTGCACACGGATTCGAACATTGCCGATCTATTGACAAAACCTCTCTCGCAGCCCAAGCATGAGGCGCACTTGAGCTCTATGGGTATTAGATATTTGCGTGATAGAGTCTACTGTATATTTGATAAGGAGTCTTGTCTATGCTAATGTATTTTGGATAATTGGTTATCATGTTCCTTGAATAATTATCTTTTACATTGATCAGCAAGTATTTTGAGATACTGCTGGAATTGTTATTCTTGATGTGCCATCAGTTATCATCTCAAATGGTGTACCTATAGAATCCTTTGACCTGAGATCATCATTGATTCCAGAATGTGTAGTAACACACTTAGGGGCTTCCAAACGCTATTATGTAACTGGGTAGTTATAAAGGTTGCTTTCGGGTATGTTATGAAACATGTCTTGGGAGGTGAGCGATCAAGATGAAATTTACTCCTCCTAAATAATAGGAGAGACATCTCTGGGCCACTCGAGATAGTTGGATTGGAAAAGTGCATGGCCATGCCGCTATGATTAAAGAGTTAATCATGATTAATCCACTACTTGATCAAGTGAAGTGTCGAGCTATCACAAGGGTGGCACGAATCTCGCCTTGAGCTTGACTGATGTTGTGTGGTAAAGGGATTGGTGCGTGAGTATATCAAGGTTCAGTTGATATGATCTTTGTATGCATTCGGGGGTCAGTATGTGCTGCTAGGTACCGCTATTGACTTGCGATCCGAAAAAGGTTTCCGAGTAGCGACCATTTACATATGAACCTATCGGGTCAAATGCTTAAGGGGATAGGATTTAAAGCTTACAAGTATTGACTCTAGTGCAAGTGGGAGACTGATGGTAATATGCCCTATAAATAAATTCTGGAGGAACTGAAAGTTCTGGTTGGACTGGAACTTCTGGGCCCACCCTGGTGGCGAGTTCTGGAGGAACCGGAAGTTCCGGTTGCACCGGAACTTCTAGACCTGCTCTAGAGGTGAATTCTGGATGAATCAGAAGTTCTGGGCTTTGACCGGAACTTCTGGGCTAAAATAAATTTGATATAGAATGTTATTTTTGGAAGTTCTGGTTGGACCAGAAGTTCCTGGTTCAAAAGTTCTGATTGGACCGAAACTTCCGGATCGAAATAAATTCGATACAGAATGTTATTTTCAGAAGTTCTGGCCTCGGCCAGAACTTTCGGGCCGAACGTGCAGATTAGATCTGGTGGGCTTTAATGTTGATTAAAGGCCCATCAGTGGGCTCTATATAAGGAGAGGAGTGGCTAGGGCAAAAATGCTGTTGCTAAGGCTGCTCCTCCCTAACCCTAGCCGCCACCTCTCCTGGCTACCTCCGGCATCGTGGAGGCTAGTGCCGAGTTTCTGATATACCCTACCTCATGAACATAATCCCAACACTATCACTTGGACAAATTTCCCAGGGCTCCGCCACCTGAGATGGGTAAGACTACCCTCTTCTGAGTTCCAGGCCCGTCTTTAACCTTTGGTGGTGGCATCAACTTTGCCACTGGGATTTGGGGGGGCTTCATTAGCCTCGGCATGGCCTACAGCCTGGACGTGCTCGGGGCACGCAGCTTCGGGCGCTCGATCCATGGTTCCTCGGCCATTAGTTCACTCGAGGTACTCCCCTCGCAAGGCCAGTATAGCCTTGCAAGTGTCGGTGTTATGGCTCTAATTTTTGCCATGGATGTTGCAGAAGTAAACTGGCCCGGGACGAAGGGTCCCATGGACGGCCTTGCTCCTGACCCTCGTCCTCTTCCCTAACCTTGCTGGAACTTGGGAGCCCTTGGGCCGGTAATATTTAGCACTTCGTTACAAAGGTGCTTCCGGCTTCGCCTTGACTCCGAAGGCCGGTGCTTTGCGTACGCCGGCTTCGAGGGGCGAGGGGCCCGGACTTTGGGGACTTGGACTTGGGCGACGGTGGTAGTTCTCTGATGCTGGCCGTCCTCGGAGCGAGCATATTATTCAAAGTACATCATGAGCTAGGCCACCGAAGATATTGGTTTCCTATGAAGCTTGTCTAGGAGGCTCGGATTGGTTACCCCTTCGCGTGCAGCGTCAACCACTAATAATGTTGATAGGCCTTTTATCTGGGACTTCGTATAGGCAAAACATTGTGAATATTGCCGTAGTGTCTCTCTGGGTTGCTGCTTTACTTGGAACAGGCTTTCGGTTGACATGGGCGCCACGAAGGTCCCTTGAAAATTATTCGTGAATTTCTTACGCAGGTGCTCCCATGACCTTATGGAGCCAGGTTTCAAAGACCAAAACCACCGAAGGGCAATCCCTTCGAGGGCTAGAGGGAAGCACTTCACCATGGTGTCCCTCTCGCCTCCGCTGGCTTCAACAGCGACGGCGAATGAGCGAGCGAATTCATCGGGGTCTGAGTCTCTGAAGTACATGGGTAGCTTCGCTGCTCAACATTTCGAGTGGAAGTGTACCATCTGTAAATCTAGATGGAGTAGTGACCCTTCGTCAAAAGAGGCATTTTGCCTCTGCTCTTGGGGCTCCTGCTCACCATGGTCGCTTTTAGTGACGATGACAGGCGCCCTTGGAGGGTCTTCAGAAGTGCGGACCTAGCAAGCCGTATTTTACCGCCACCTCATGACATCGACTTTGAGCAAGGCTAGCTCGGAGGCCTGCGCATCAGCAGCGGCCCTACTTCCTCCAAAGTTTGGCCCTAGGTCTTGCGACCGAGCATAGTCATTCCGTAGCGCCCTCGAGGGCGGAGGCCTTGTGCTTTGAGGCCCTTCGACCCTTGGTGGGGGGAACACGAAGGGGGTCACAGCTAGGCCTCCGCTCACGAGGTTATTAGCCGAAGGGGTCCAAGGCATGCTACTCAGCCCTAGGAACGGTACCCTCCGTCGAGAGGCCAACGGCCTGCTCCACAACATTCAGAGGGACATTTGCGTTGCAGAGGCCAGCGGCGAGTTCCACAGGCCTTGAGCTTGAAGCCATCGCTGGGCGTCCATCTAAATCTGGCAAGTCTCGTGAATCAGATTCAGGAGGGGGAACCTACTGGTGCGTCGAGGCCCGTGCTACTCGAAGGGACCTCCGAGTAGGGGCTGCGCACTTGCTTTTCTTTGGAGGCATGGTCCGAAGGTTGGTGGTATAGAGGCTAGTTTTGAACTAAGCTCCCCATGGACGGTGCCAACTGTTGGCGCAATCCTGAACTACGCAACAGGTTTAAAAGTTCAAGAACCTCGAAGGGTTCGAAGTGTTAGCTAGGGTTCGAACAAAGCTCTAGGCCTCCGAGTAAATAATAACCTTAGAGCAAGGGTTGTATTGATTAATACTCCAAGAGTTCGATCCCCTCTCCCCCGCAAAGGGAAGGGTATTTATAGACATAGTTACTATAGTGTAATACGAAGTTACCCCCTACACCTAACCGACTATTACAGTATGAACAGTGAATTAACATAAAGGTAGTTTAGTAACCCTCCGTATGAACGGATCCAACACACGTCCTGTCGGAGCGGACAAGAATACCGTGGTTTTGAAGTCACCGTCAGGCAGTCTTGGATGCTCCGCACTAGGTAGGCCAAAGTGGTCTTCGGCTGGCTGGAGGTCTTTGGCCTGCTGGAAGGCTTCGATATAGCTTTTAACGAGGCATTAGCCTGCTCCTCCGAAGGGGGCTTCGGTGCTGCTGTTATTAGAGCCCTGTTAGGGTAAAGTAATTTCCCCCAACAAGGGTCAAAAGGTAACCTGCAAGAAAATACCCATTTGAATTTTTGCTTGACGAGCTTGTCTTCCTGTCAGCGTCAAGACCTTGCTAGAAAAAGGTCATGACTAAAATCTCAAACTCGTGATGAACTTGAAGGAAGTTGGTCTTGAATCTTCAAATAGGTCGACGTCCAGTCGCTCGGGCCCTCAACTGCCCAAATGCTCAAGAGGATAGGACTTGTTAGGCCTATGACTCCTCGAGCACACCATCTCCCGAGTGCTCATGCCTCTGGTCAGGCGAGCTCCTAAGTATGAGGGTCCTCGAGCGCGCGCGAGCCCCCGAGCGTAATGATCTTCGAGCACACGCGAGCCCCCAAGTATAGGGCCCACCTGTATAGACGACCTCAACCATTGCGGACTCCGCCCAGAGAGCCCAAAAGGATAATTCATAATTTCTTCTCCCGTACATAATTATCATGTGGCAGGTGACAGGACTGCGGATGATCTATCTCTGATGAGGCCACTTGCGGTGTGTAGAGTGCTGGCACAGATAAGGAGGTGAAAAGGCATTCTGCCTATTTGCCGTAAAGTGCACGGTGACAGAGGCAGCACCCACTGTAGCAGTGCGGCGCTAGTGGGGAGCGCCTCTATTTATGCCGGCTGCCCTCCCTCTCTGCCTTCACAACGAAGAGCTTCTTTATCCTTTGTTTTCTTCCACTTTTCTTTCCACCAACGTTTCTTCTTCTTAACTCCGTTAGGGAGAGATTGTTGATATCGCTTGCCGCTCCATGAATCTGTGATGTGCTGGCTCGGCCATGAAACTGGCTATTCTAGTCTCAAAAATTTCAGTTTCGTCTAGTATATTTATCCTTGCGTGAATTCCTTTTTTCTTCAGTTGTATGGTGTGTGACTCTTGGCTTTAGCGTTGTAGCAGGATGTCGTAGTCTTCTCGAGATCTTTCCCTGCTGTGGATCATTTCTTTAACGCACTGTCATCTAGTGCTTTCATGATGTCTGTCCTGGCATCTGGATGCCAAAATAGAGGCTTGATCCTGCGGGAGGATCTAGAGATGTTCGCCAACACAGGCACCCTAGAGGTGGTTTCTGACCCCACCATCGAGGTCGAGGCGCTTCTGCTCTCCCTTTGTGCTGGTCTCCTATGGTCGGTGACTATGTCCTCTGGTAGAGGCGAGGATCGTGCGGAGTCGCTGCTACCACAGTAGCAACCCCCAGGATCCCTAGTGCTCATGGCGGTCATGATAGGTTGATGCTGTGCCACGCAGAGTTGCTGTGAGAACATCGGTGCTTATAACCATCATGTTTGCTTTGTAGAATGCTGTCTCTGGCCATCTGTACGCCTTTTTCTTCTTTGTTAATCGAAGGAGACTACGTCCCCTTCTTTGAAGCGGTGTAGCCATTGTTGTGTCCCCTTCTTTGAATTAGTCCAACTGATGGTAATATGCCTTACAGACAAATTCTAGAGGAACCAAAAGTTCTAGTTGGATCAGAACTTTCGGGCCCACCCTAGTGGTGAGTTCTAGAGGAACCGGAAGTTTCAGTTGGACTGGAACTTCCAGACCTGCTATAGAGGCGAATTCGGGACGAATCAGAAGTTCTGGGCTTCGACCGGAACTTCTGAGCCGAAATAAATTCGATATAGAATGTTATTTTCGGAAGTTCCGGTTGGACCAGAAGTTCTGGGTTCAGAAGTTCCGGTTGGACCGAAACTTCCGGATCGAAATAAATTCGATACAGAATATTATTTTCGAAAGTTTCAGACCTCGGCCGGAACTTCTGGACTGAATATGCAGATTAGATCTGGTGGGCTTTAATGTTGATTAAAGGCCTATCATTGGGCTCTATATAAGGAGAGGAGAGGCTAGGGTGAAAAATACTGTTGCTAAGGCTGCTCCTCCCTAACCCTAGCCGCCACCTCTTCTGGCTACACCGGTTGTGGCCATCTCTCCCCTAATCTCCCGCGTGGTACTAGCATACCGGCATGAGGTGATCTCGTCCCTGTACGTGTGGATACAGTGGAGGTACCGCTGCTACTGCGGTGCTAATCTTCTCGTGAAGATCGCAAGGATACATCGACTTCGCCACCGACGATTGGACGAAGCCTGGCAGAGTTGATCAAGGACGCGCTTCCCCAACTCTTCTTCCGCTGCCCTAGCGTGTCTCGTGACTAGAGGTAATGATCCATGATCCCATTACTCGCATGGTTCCTAGGTTGAACGAGGAAGAAAAAGTTTTATTTTTACTAGCGTAGCATGCCCCGTTCCCCGACAGTGGTATCAGAGCCTATGTGCGTAGTGTTCGATTTGGATCATACACATATAGGTGATATGTGTTGGAAATAGATTAGATCTATTGTTCTTGCGTCGGATTTTCGGAAGTTCTGGGCTCTAGCCGGAACTTCTGGGCTAAAATAATCCCGGTACAGAATGTCATTTTCGGAATATCCGGTTGGACCGGAAGTTCTGGTTGGATCGGAAGTTCCGAGCAGAAATAAATTCCATACAGAAGATTATTTTCAGAAGTTTAGGGCCTTGAACCAGATGTTCTAGGCCAAAATAAATTCGATGCAGAAGGGTGATTCCTGAAGTTCTGGGCTTTGAGCCGGAAGTTCTAGATCGACTTTTCAGTCATAAATAGATTGTATGCTTGACTCGTTTTTGCAGAGAATGTTGTGACAGGTATGGCCTTGTGATGTATGTGTTGCATGTGTGTAATTTTCGTGGCCTGCGTGTCATGGTTAATTGCAGCCCAAGGCTGTTCTATTGTCGTACTACCTGTGTGTCGACATATGATGCTTCTTCTCATGTAATTTGCATAGTGCTATTAGATGTAATAGATTCATACAAGATCATGGAGGCCTGAAGCTTGATGACCCGAAGGACAGGAACCGTAGAGATGGAGATCACCATGTTAGAAGGGCCATACTATGTCACTGAAAATATGATTGCCGGTAATGTTTACTTATTGTTCCTGTCATACTATTCTTTCATATTTTGTATGCGGTAGGCATCGTTACAACGTTAGAATAGTTTCCCTCAGAAAATTAAGAGTCATTGATGCCCTTTCCAATAGCTGCACCTATAAAAGTTTTTGATCATTGTATGGTAGGTCTACAAAAGCAGAGTGCCATCTTTTATCTTAACCAATTAGGGTGGATATCGAACATCCACAAGCATAATATTGGTTTGTTTAACAAAGCTATCAAAATGGTTTTGAGCTTTCGTGCATGGAGTTGGGCGTCGAGGAGGCATTGGATGCCACCCCAACGAACAAGAGTCACAAAAGGATGTGATTAGCAAAGTGTTACTTACCTATGTCACTAATTTTCTAACAGTGATGCCAAAGCTCACTAGAAGTTAGTTGAATATGTATCTTGTCCCACTACATGTCATAAGAGGGAAAACAATAGTATATCATGTAGTGGAGCATCTTTTATTTGATAGAAGATTCACATAGCATAGTGCTAAAACTTGTATTTTTGTTATAGATCATGGCACCTACTGCTAGTAACACTTCCAGTTTTAATTTGCGATCAATTCTTGAAAAGGAAAAACTTTCTAGAACAAACTTTATTGATTGGCATAGAAACTTGAGAATTGTTCTCAAACAAGAGAAAAAGGAATATGTTCTAGAGGGGCCGCATCCTAATGAACCAGCTGATAATGCATCTGCCGCATTTCGGAGGGCTTATGAGAAGCACGCTAATGATTCAATTGATGTTAGCTGTCTCATGCTTGCCTATATGTCCTCTAAGCTTTAGAAGCAATACGAGAACAGGGATGCCTACGAAATGATCGTGGGACAAAAAGGCACGTTTGAGAACCAAGCTCGGGCCAAGAGGTACAACACCTCAAAGTCCTTGTTTGCGTGCAGATTGGCAAAAGGCAGTCCAGTCAGTACTCATGTGATCAAGATGATTGGTTACATTGAGAGCCTAGAAAAACTTGGTTTTCCCCTTAGCCAAGAGTTGGCTACAGATGTGATTCTCTAGTCGCTCCCTGCGAGCTTCGAAACATTCATCTTGAACTTTCATATGAACAGCATGGTAAAAAGCATGGCTGAATTGCATGGGATGCTAAAGACTACTAAGGAAAGCATTAAGAAAAGCTATAGTCAGATGATGATGGTTGAGAAGGATAGCAAGAAGAGAAAACGCAGGGGCAAGGCTAATGCATCAGATGAGATCTTGAGCTCTAAGCCTAAATCTGTTGGAAAGTCTAAGGTTGGCCCTGCTACTTCTGACACTTGCCACCACTGTCATAAGATTGGTCATTGGCAGAGGAACTATAAGTTGTACTTAGAAGAACTCAACAAAAAGAAGGGAAGTAAGACTTCCACTTCAGGTATAAATATTATTGAAATTAATCTTGCTACTTGTCCAAATGATTCATGAGTATTTGATACCGGATCAATGATTCACACTTGCAAATCATTGCAGGGACTGAATAGGACAAGGAAGTGTGCAAGAGGTGAATTAGATGTGCGCGTCAGCAATGGTGCAAGAGTTGCTACGTTGGCCATCGGCATTTATTCTTTGTCGCTACCCTCAAGATTAGTTTTGGAATTGAATAATTGTTATTACATTCCTTTCTTGGGCAGATATATTATCTCTTCTTCATGTTTGGAGAAAAATGGTTATGAATTCATAATAAAGAACAAGTGTTGTTCGATATTTTTGAATGGTATGCTCTATGGTACTTGTCTATTGTTGAAATAGATTATATATTCTGAATCTTGAGGATACACATGTTTATAACATTAATATGAAGAAGCCTCGGCTTAATGACTTAAATCCCACCTATGTTTGGCATTGTCGTTTAGGTCATATATATGAGAAGCGTATGCAGAAGCTCCATAAAGATGGACTTCTAGAGTCATTTGATTTTGAATCATTTGACATATGCGAGTCTTGTTTACTTGGCAAAATGACTAAGACGTCTTTCACTAGTCAAAGTGAGAGGGCAAATGAATTGTTGGCTCTTGTGCATACAGATGTATGTGGACCAATAAGTTCTACAACCAGAGGTAGTTTTCAGTACTTCATTACTTTTACCGATGACTTTAGTAGATTTTGTTACATCCACTTAATGAGGCATAAGTCAGAATCCTTTGAAAAGTTCAAGGAGTTCTACAATGAGGTACAAAATCATATAGGCAAGACAATTAAATTTCTGCGATCAGATCGTGGAGGTGAATATTTCAGCCGTGAGTTTATTGATAATCTAAAGCAATGTGGAATTGTTCCACAACTGACTCCACCAGGCACGCCTCAATGGAATAGGGTGTCCGAGCGGAGGAACCAAACTTTGTTAGACATGGTCCGGTCAATGATGAGTTAATCTGATCTTCTATTATCCTTCTGTGGATACGCTCTAGAAATTACTACTTTCACATTGAACAGGGTTCCATCTAAATCTATAGAGAGGACGCCATATGAGATATGGTCTAGGAAGTGTCCCGGGTTGTCTTTTCTAAAGATATGGGGTTGTGAGGCCTATGTAAAATGTTTGACGTCTGATAAGCTCACTCCCAAATCTTATAAATGCTTCTTTGTGGGGTATCCTAAAGAAACAAAAGGATATTACTTCTATAACCGGGAAGAAGGCAAAGTGTTTGTCGCCTGGAATAGTGTTTTTCTTGAGAAAGAGTTTCTCTTGAAAGGAGTTAGTGGGAGCACGGTGAGACTCGAAGAGATTCGAGAACCACTCGAAAGTGTTTTAGCTCCTATTGAACCACAACTCGATATATAAGATGTTGCAGAACCTGTTGTTGAGACACTAGCCCCACATCGGTCGGAAAGGGTTAGTCATGCACCCGAGTGGTTTATGTTTCTAACCATGGGGCATCACGACATATTATTGTTGGACAATGATAAACCTAAGACCTACTCGGAAGAAGCAATGGGACCAGACTCTGAGAAATGGCTTGGAGCCATAAGATACAAGTTAGAATCCATGAGAGAAAATCAAGTTTAGAACTTGGTTAATCCACCTGATGGTGTCAAAACTATCGAGTGTATGTGGATTTTTAAGAAAAAGATAGACGTTGATGGAAATATTCACATATATAAGGCACGATTAGTGACGAAAGGTTTCAGGCAAATTCAAGGTGTTGATTATGATAAAACATTTTTGCACGTCGTAATGCTAAAGCCTATCCGGATCATCCTAGCAGTTGCCGCATATTATGACTATGAGATATGGCAAATGGATGTCAAAATGGCTTTCCTTAATGTAAACATAAGCGAGGATGTATACATGACACAGCCTGAAGGTTTTGTCGATCCAAAAAAATGCTGGGAAAATTTGCAAGCTTCAAAAGTCCATTTATGGGCTGAAGCACGCTTCTCGGAGTTAGAATCTTCGTTTTGATGAAGTGATCAAAATGTTTGATCTCATCAAGAATGAAGAAGAGCCTTGTGTTTACAAAAAGGCTAGTGGGAGCACACTTGTATTTCTGGTCTTATATGTAGATGACATAGTGTTGATCGGAAATGATATTCCAATGCTCAATGCTGTTAAATCTTCATTGCGAAAAAGTTTCTCAAAGAAAGATCTTGGAGAGGCAGCATACATATTGGGCATAAAGATCTATAGAGATAGATCGAGAAGGCTAATTGGATTAAGCCAAAGCACGTACATTGACAAGGTATTAAAACGGTTCAATATGCAGGATTGCAAGAAAGGTTTCTTGTCAATGTCACATGGTATTAGTCTCAGCAAGAGTCAGTGTCCCTCGATACCTGATGAGCTAGAGAAGATGTGTGTGATTCTGTATGCTTTCGCAATCGGGTCCATCATGTATGCCATGCTTTGTACACGCCCAGATGTCTCCTATGCTCTACGTGTTACGAGGAGATACCAATCAAACCCGGGTGAATGTCACTGGGCGATAGTAAAGAGTATCCTTAAGTACTTGAGAAGAACTAAGGATATGTTCCTAGTCTACGGAGGTGCGGAGGAGCTCGTTGTAAATAGTTACACTGATGCTAGCTTTCAAACTGACAAGGATGATTCGAGATCACAATCTGGATTTGCGTTCTGCCTTAATGAAGGCGCAGTGAGTTGAAAAAGTTTCAAGCAAGAAATAGTTGCAGATTCAACAACGGGGGCCGAGTACATAGCAGCTTCTAAAGCTGCTAAGGAGGCTGTTTGGACTAGAAAATTTGTTTCTAAGCTAGGTGTTGTCCCTAGTGCGTGCAGTCTAGTGGACCTCTATTGTGATAATAGTGGTGCCATTACGCAAGCCAAGGTGCCTAGGTCGCACCTGAAGTCCAAGCACATACTACGGTGCTACCACCTCATCCGAGAGATCATAGATAGAGGTGATGTAAAGATATGCAAGGTGCACACGGATTCGAACATTGCCGATCCATTGACGAAACCTCTCTCGCAGCCCAAGCATGAGGCGCACTTGAGCTCTATGGGTATTAGATACTTGTGTGATAGAGTCTAGTGTATGTAAGAGAACGAGTCTTGTCTATACTGATGTATTGTTGGATAATTGGTTATCTTATTCCTTGAATAATTATCATTTACATTGATCAGCAAGTATGTGACTTGTTTGTGAAACTTTTTATTTTATAATGATGTTATTCTAAATGATCCCAAATCTCATCTCATCGTGTGGAACAGTGATGATTTATAGATTAACATATTTGTCTAATTGATGATCATGTTTCATGGATCATGGATATGGAGATATCAAATCAGTAATGTGGACACATATTAGAGAACATGGTGTTGGATAGATCCACCTTGAGATATTGCTGGGATTGTTATTCTTGATGTGCTATCAGTTGTCATATCAAATGGTGTACCTGCAGAATCCTTTGACCTGAGATCGTCATTGATTCCAGAATATGTAGTAACACACTTAGGGGCTTCTAAATGGGATGTGAGCGATCAAGATGGAATTTATCTCTCCTAAATAACGGGAGAGACGTTTCTGGGCCCCTCGAGATAGTTGGAATGGGAAAGTGCATGGCCATACCATTATGATTAAAGAGTTAATCATGATTAATCCACTACTTGATCGAGTGAAGTGTCGAGCTATCACAAGGGTGGCACGAATCTCACCTTGAGCTTGACTGATGTCGCGTGGTAAAGAGATTGGTGCGTGAGTCTATGAAGGTTTAGTTGATATGATCTTTTGTATGCATTCGGGGGTCAGTATGTACTGCTAGGTACCGCTATTGACCAGCAATCCGGAAAAGGTTTCTAGGTAGCGGCCGTTTACATATGAACCTATCGGGTCACATGCTTAAGGGGATGGGATTTAAATCTTGCAATGATTGACTCTTGTGCAAGTGGAAGATTGATGGAAATATGCCCAAGAGAATTCTAGGGAACCGAAAGTTTTGGCTTGAGGCCAGAAGTTCTGGGTTCTGGAGCAACCAGAAGTTCTAGGCCTAGACGAACAGATTAGATCTGTTGGGCTTTAATTCTGATTAAGGGCTCATGAGAGGGCACTATATAAGAAGTGGAGGGGCTAAGACGAAAACGCTGTTGTTGGTTGCTGCTTTTGCCCCTACCATAACCTTACCACCAACTCTCCTGGCTACACCGGTTGTGGCCGTCTCTCCCCTAATCTCGCACGTGGTACTAGCATATCGACGTAAGGTGATCCCATCCCTGTACGTGTGCATACCGTAGAGGCACTGCTAGAATTGTTGCGCTAATCATCTCAACGTGAGGATCGCTAGGCTGCATCGTCTTCATCGCCGAGAATCGGACGGAGCCGGGCGGAGTTGATCGAGGACGCGCTTCCGCAGCTCTTCTTCCGCTGCACTAGCACGTCTCGCGTTAGAGGTAACGATTCATGATCTCATTACTCGCATGGTTCCTGGGTTGAACAGGGTAGAAAAATTTTGTTTTTGGCTAGCGTATCCTGCCCCATTACCCAATAGAATCATGACAGGTTCGGTAACCCATCTCTTGGAATTTGGAAGATTTGTCAGCAGACAATGGGGTGTAAAATCATGGAAGAAAAGTAACAGACGACTGGACCGTTATATACAGTGTAAGCTAACACCATGGAGAAAGGAAACAGACGACCAGACCGTTACATGCGATGTAAAGTAATACTATGGAGAAAAGTAATAGGTGATCGGACCAGCGTATAAAGTAACACCGTGGAGAAAAAAGTAACAGCCGACCAGACCATTTTCCTGAGCTCATAATCATTTTCTCCTCTTTATCAATAAACCTACGCAAGAGCAAAGAACAACATTTAGGCAGTATAAAATTCTCATTAAAATTAAAATATGTGTCAGCTGTGAACAAGTTCACCTCTTATTCTAGTTTTCTTGCTCGACTCTATGTAATTGGTCCTTGAAATGGCGTAAATAGTTCTTGCTCCTTCTTAGCTTTTTCTTGTGTGTTTATAAGCTCTTCTGTTAATGGTTCACTTGGTTGATTCGTATCATCCTCTCCCTCTTAAAAAGGAGTCGTCCTCGACTTTGTATCATCAAAAGCATGGAATGTAGTAAGAGCAGCAACATTAAAGGATTTACTAACACCATATTCTGTAGGAGGATCAATCTTATATGCGTTGTCGTTGATCTTTGCTAGCATTTTGAATGATCCATCTTCTCGTGACATCAACTTTGCCATAGCATTATGGCAAGTGATGCAGCGTTTTACAAATTTCTCGACATCTTTCCTCATCTTTGGCCAACAGAAGTGATCAGCCAGCAATTTATAGGTCTTTTCTCTTCCAAAATGACCCATCATTCTACCAACATATGCTTCCTATAATAACAAGTATCTAACCAAATAATTTGGAACAAATAGTTTGTTAGCTCTAAACAAGAAACATTCATGCACATGATATTTTTCCTAGCCGTTTGTAGCTTTACATTTCTCATATGGTTCTGAAAATTCATGGTCCTCAAGATACAATTCTTTCTTACTTTCAAGTCCAAACACATTTACTTCAAGTTGATTTAATAAAATATTTTTATGGGACTATGCATCAGCAACAACATTTTCTATACCTTTCTTGGGCTTCACAACATATGGAAATGTTTCTATGAACTCCACCCATTTCGCATGTCTTCGGTTCAGCTTTGATTGACACTTCAAATACTTCAAAGCTTCATGGTCAGAATGAATAACAAATTCTTTTGGCCATAAATAATGTTGCCAAGTTTCAAGAACTCTTACCAAAGCATACAATTTTTTGTCATAGATAGAATAATTCAATTGACCTCCTCGCATTTTTTGACTAAAATATGCTATTGGTTTCTTATCTTGTATTAATACTCCTCCTTTGCCAATTCCACTAGCATCACATTTAATTTCAAAAGTTTTAGTGAAATCAGGTAAAACTAATAAAGGTGCTTCAGTCAAACATTTCTTTAACTTTTAGAAAGCATTTTCATGTGATTCTCCCAATTGAAACACAATACCTTTCTTTGTTAGCTCATTCAAAGGCGAAGCTATGGTGCTAAAATCTTGCACAAATCTTCTATGAAATCCAGCAAGACAATGAAAACTTCTTACTTGACTCACATTCACGGGAGTTGGCCAATTCTTGATTGCTTCCACATTTCTTTCATCCACTTCAATTCCCTGTCCTGAAACAAGAAACCCAAGAAAAATAACCTTCTCTGTACAAAATGTGCACTTCTCAAAGTTAGCAAATAATTTTTCCTTTCTAAGCACATCGAAAACTTGTCTAATATGATGAATATGTTCTTTTAAGGACTTGCTATAAACCAGGATGACATCGAAATAAACGACGACAAATTTACCAATGAAAGTTCTCAAAATATGCTTCATCAATCTCATGAATGTACTAGGAGTATTAGTCAAACCAAAAGGCATAAGTAACCATTCATACAGCCCAAACTTTGTTTTAAAAGCAGTTTTCTATTCATCTCCAAGTTTTATTCTGATTTGATGGTATCCACTGCTTAAATCAATCGTAGAAAATATCATAGAACCACTCAACTCATCAAGAATATCATCTAACCTAGGAAGAGGATGATGATATCTCACAGTAATATTGTTAATGGCTCTACAATCAACACACATTCTCCAAGACCTTCTTTCTATGGAACCAAAATCATAGGAATCGCACAAGGACTTAAGATTTCATGTACATAACCTTTTTCTAAAAATTCTTGTACTTGCCTTTGTATTTCCACTGTTTCTTTAGGGTTAGTGTGGTATGGTGCTCTATTAGGTAACATAGCCCCCAGGATGAGATCAATTTAGTGTTCTGTGACGCAATGGAGGAAGTCCAGCAAAAGTTTCGTTTGGAAAAACATCTTCATATTCCTGCAAAAGTTGAGAAACAACACTAGGAGGAGATGTTATGTCATTAGTTGAAAATATTGCATCCTTGTACAAGAGTACATGAGCATTTGAGTTGGGTTATTCCTCACATCTGTCATTTCTGATTTTGTGGCTAACATAACTAAGTTCCCACCCTCTCTTTTCTTTTTATCTCTCATGTTTGGCTTATGGCTCTCACTCTCCGAATTGTGAATGTCTCTCATTCTGTTTTTCTCTTTTTCTTTCTCACTTTCTATCCTAACTTCAGAACTCTTTTGCATATATTCAACCTTTATTTATTTAGGTGTCATTGGCTTAAGCATAAAACTATGCCCTTTCCACTTGATAGTGAATTAATTTGTTCGACCACAATGCAGCGAGGATCGATCAAATTGCCATGGTCTTCCTAGCAGGAAGTGACACACTATCATGGGTACAACATCACATTCAACCATATCTTCATATTCACCAATCTTGAAACGAACTTTTGCTTGATGTTCAATCTTAATATCTCTACTATTATTTAGCCATTGAATATGATACGGATGTATATGTTGCAGCAATTTTAGATCAAGTTTGTCACACAACTCCTTGCTTGCCAGATTGTGGCAGGTATCTTCATCAATAATTACCTTGCAAACCTTGCCTTCCACCTTGACTTGGGTCTGAAAAAGATTATGGCATTGTTTATTTTCAGATTCTTTAAGTTGTACACTCAAAACTTGAGTCATCACAACAAGAGCAGCACCTTGTTCAAATTCACAAGTTGTATCCTCTTCTTCTTCGGTATCATCTTGATTTATTCCGCCATTAGGAATTTGCTCTTTCTCCTCACTAGCAGATGCATACTCTCCTTTTTCAGTTACAATAATGGTACGGTTATTTGGATATTCTTTGGTGACATGCCAACGGCCTCCACACTTGAAACATTTGACATCTGTACTTCTAGAGGTAAAACCGATAGAAGTTGATGAAGCTGTAGATTTACTCTTTCTACTTGAATTGGCAGCCTCTTTACCACTACAAACTCCAGAGGCATTCGAGCGTAAACCTCCGCTTGAGTTTACACTTGTACCTCGAGTAAAATTTGCTCTTGGCATAAACTTGTTGCTGCTGGATATAACCCGTGTACCAAAAGAGCTTGTCTTTCTCAATTTAGCATCTTGAACAGCTTGAAGATGAGCCATAATATTTTGAATACATTGAGCAATTCGATCTTGGCTTGCTACTATGTTTTGCCTTAACTCATTGAATTGAGCCATAATCACTACCATCAAAACAGTCTTTAGTGACAGAACTTTACTGATAGATAATTGATGCCCATCACTAATACACTTTTAGTGATGGGCCATTTTAGATGCGTCAGTGATGTTGCATTATTAGTAACGGGTCATAATTTGGCCCGTCACTAAAGAGGGGACAACCCCTTTAGTAACGGGTTGAATTACCACCCATCACTAATAGGCGTGAAGGGTGGCAACTATCGCCCGTCACTACTGATCCAGTGACGGGCAGTAGTTTTCGTCCGTCACTAATGGCTAAATTATTAGTAATGGGCAGAAATTATCGCCCATCACTGATGATGTTTATAAATAGGTGGGCACCAATAGAATGCTTTCATATCGCATAGAACCCTAAACCCTAGCGGCCACGCCTTCTCCTCTACCGTTGTTCCGTCGTCGTGCTCCACATATTTCGCCATCATTCTCCTCCATCGTCACGGCCTCCTCCACCGGTCTCCTCTTCCATCGCCGACCCTCCTCGACACCACCTCATCTCGTGCATCTTCCTCCTAAGGTCCTCCTCAACCTCCTACTCCTACTCCTCTATAGAGGCTAGGGTTTGTTGCTTTATGAATATATATATTGCTTGTGAATATGTTGCTTTATGAATATATTGATTTGTGAATATATATGTTGCTTTGTGAACATATATGTTGCTTTGTGAATAACTCAATGAAGAGAAGGTTATTAGTATGAGGGTTTATTGCTTTGTGAATATATATGTTGCTTTGTGAATATTTTGCTTTATAAATTACTCAATGAAGAGAAGGCTATTAATATTAGAGTTTACGCAAGTATTATTGTAATTTTTTCATCGTTGTCAAATATAACATGAATTAGGGATATGGCAAGCCTCCCAAGTAATCAATAGAGCACTCCCGCCGAACAATGTGCTTCCACTAGTAGGTGGATCCCTATGGTACCAACTTATATTCCTGACAGTTGCTTTATAAAGATCAATCATCTAGTCAACGGTGGGCGTCACCAGGTTTATATATTATACATTGCATATTCTATTTATGTGGTAATAAAACTAACAAACTGATGCGATATTATCTTACTGTTGTAGTTTCTATCAAAAAACTTTGGCGATATCAATAACATTCACATGGGTGATACCCTTAAGATATTAACAAGAGATGGGTGCACCATAGAGGTTGAGGCTGCGAGCTATGGAGGTATGGTATGCCTCCACAAAAGGTGGCCCGAATTTAGTAAAAGAGCTAGCCTAACACAAGGGGACTATGTTACAATAACAATGGGATAGGCCCCATTGACTGTTATTGCCAAATTTTACACTAATTTTGGTGATGAGAAGACCCCAACGACCATAAAAGTAAAGGACAACGATAGTGGTATCTATAGCAAACTGTTCAGGTACTAGACATGTATATTTTGTTTATATACTTAAATTGATTTTTTACAATGTCAGGGGAGGGTCCTAGCAATGTTGCGAAGAAGAAGGGGAAGCGAATAGCTAGGGAGGTCGACACCGACCAAATGGACCAATTGAACAACATCTGTTATTTTGGCAATCCAACAGATGTAACTCCAGCAAGGAAGGCCCTCCTGCAAGACATCTTGGTAAGTTTATCCTCTAAGACTCGGTTATATGTCTGCACAATAAATAACTCGATCATCAACAAGAAGTAGGTGGTAAGCTTTTTGCATATGTCAGTGGTTAACTCGATCATCTATGCACATAGCCTTGTCTAACTAGCTTTGTTTAAATTTTATTGTTATAGTACTTTTTAAGGCAGTACTGTGAGAAGTCCATCACACCTCACCTACACCAGTAGACCACCGAGATTCAAGTGGCAGCAGTAGGGTCTGAGGCAGTCCCAATTGCAGTGCATAAATTCACGGATAGACGGTGCTACCTAACTACTGATTTTAGACAATTTCTTTGAGATAACGCGTTAGAAGTTGGCACAGTACGCATCTTCCATTTCAACATCAATAATGGTGCAATTGAGGCTACCATATGTGTGGTGTGAAACTAGGATATGATGTCTTCCTATCCATCTTACTTTTTGCACTAATAACCATTGTACATATTGTACTGATTCTTTTTTATTCAGTGAGGAGCATAGGGTGACCATAAAAGAGGAGGCAAAACTAGACATATACAGCCTTAAGTAATTCATGGCGGGTAGACAGAGAGAATCTCCACAGAACACTATTCAAGCTCTTGATATCGCTCTTACGGAATGCCCTAGTGGAAGTTAGAAGTTAGGGAATGCTCTGATGGAACTTTGTTTTAGCCATGTTCTTCGAGATAATGAGTTAGAAGTTAATATATGTGATATTAATTTCGTTATGAATTTTCTATGATGAATTGTTTGTGTTCTGTGATGAATTATCTGTGATATGCTCTGAAATATTGGATATGTTGGCTACCAAATCCTGGCTTTGATTCTGGATGCAGCCTAAAAACAATTATTTTTTAAAAAATGACTATAATATTAGTGACAGGTGACAATAATCACCCATCACTAAAGAACCCTTTAATTACGGGTGACATTACGACCCGTCACTAAAGGGTCATAACAGGTGAGCCGATAGACCTTAGTGACGGACGAATATTGCCTCACGTCACTAAAGGTTGATCCCTTAGTGACGAGTAAACACCCGTCACTAATGATGTTACATCACTGATGCGATAAGAGTGACGGGAGACTTGCTTGTCAGTAATAAAGGTTATTACCCATCACTAATAGAGTTTTTTGTAGTAGTGAGTAACACAATCTTCTGGATAAGGAGATTATTTTTTTCTTC
>KE372702.1:10839-23471 GCA_000418225.1 Zizania latifolia | reverse complement strand
TGCACCCGGATTGGGCCAGTCCGACCCAGCGGCTCTTCAGCCCTGCGGTCGGACCCCCGTGTACCTGGGTCGCACCGGTCGTCACTGCACTGGATCACACCTCCTTCTCGCCGCTTCAGTTTCACGCACCCGGATTGGACCGGTACGTCTCCGCGACCCCTCTGTCCGACCGACGCCCGTCCGTGTACCTGAGTCACGTGCAAGCTCCGTCACGGTTGAGTTCCACTCTCCTCTTTACTTCAACCTTCTCGACACTTCATCTTCCCAGTTGACAAGCACTCATCATCCTCATGGTGTCTACCATGACTCCTCAATGTAAACGAAAGGGTACGAATAGATTTAGTCGAACAGCCAGAATAGGTTGTGGCCATTGAACAATCTATACCATTCGACTTCAGATAAACGGACAATTGACTAAAGGTACACGTAAAGGCTTAACCAATCGAGCCTTAGCGACCATGTTGAAGGGTTAAATTAAATCGACGAGATTTGATGACGAATGGTGACGAACAACGATGAACAATCGACGATCGATGATGACCATCGATGAATGTCACAGGTCCGACTACCGAACATCAATCAAATTTTGACCGATGGATTGGATCAAATAAAGGGGAACACATCGATGGACAATGGACGGTGAGGAATGATGACAAATATTAACTTCGGTGTATGAAATGGAACGATGACAAATGGCACCTTGCGACAACTATGACCTCTGGGACAGAACGCGATGGAACGAAGGAAGCACCGCGTGTTCTAAGATTAAAGAATTCCATTTTCGCTATTTGACGGATACAAAAAGGAACTATGGTGTAGATCGAATTCAATGAACAAATATGACAATAACAAGGAATAGGATCGGTAGATGATAATCAACAACACTACATGGCCGATTGGAATAAAAGAGCAACAATACGATACAACAAAATAGATTTGCGAACAAAGGATATGATACAATGTATTGTATTTTCAGGAAAATAAAGGAAGCAAGGGAGTTCTCACAGCAGGGCAAAGAGGAGAAGACGAAGCAGATCGGAGACGACAATGCAGATCGGCTGCAAAGAACGGTGGCCGACAATGAAAAAGAAGCGGTGAACAAAGACTGCCAGTTCCCTATTCACTGCTTGCTTCCCTGCTGATTGCTCTCTGGATTAGGACCGGCAAGATCAGCGCGGGGAGCGAAGGGGGAATGGCGCCGGTGGCCGCCAGGCTAGGCGTGGAGGGGAGTAGGGAGGAGCTGCAGGGAGGAGGGATGCGCCAGGGAGAAGAGACGAGGAGGGCTGGGAGGAGTGGAAGGTGGGGGCACAGTAGGAAAGAGAGCTTCGGGCAGGCACCAGCGAAAAAGGAAGGAGAGAGGAAGAAAGGAAGGATAAAGAAAGGAAAGAGAGAAACGAAAGAGGAAGAAAGGAAAGGGAGGAAAGAGAAAAGGAAGGGGAGAAAAAATAAAGAAAATATTTTTCTGAAAAACTCAAATTTGGACTTTAGAGAAAAAGAGGAAAGTTTACAAAGATTTTGATTTTGAATAAATTATGGGATTTTGAAGGGATTTTGGATTTCAAAGAAATAGCTCATGAATATTTTAAAGAATATTTGATGATTCGGAGAATTTGAAAATTTTCGTATTCACGTCGAAATTAGAAATTCCAAATTTGAACACGAAATCATGGATTTGAATTTATTTCGGGATTTCAATGGAAAAGAGGATTTCCAAAGAGATTTTCATGGAATTCAAACTGCATGATTGAAAAACAGATTTCGACCTTGAGAATGATAACAGATAATTGATTCCTCTGGATTTACGATGAGAAAAGAGAGATGGTCGAGGACAAGGATTCGAACTCGACCGGAAAGTGAAAGGATTTTAATTACTTTTCCAATTAAAATTATTCACTGAAATATTATCGATTACTATTCTAGTTGGAAAATCCTTAATGAAACCAAAACCTAAATTTGTTTTGAGGCGGGAGAAATTTATTAAAAATTCCTCTAGCCGAATTTGACTTGGTTTTACATTATTTTCAATTGAAATGATTTCTCATATATTTTATGCAGACAACAATTCTGTTGAAATGTATTTTATTAATTTACGTTAGACTTTGCGATGAAATGATATTGATTGCATCTTAATTAATTCCTTTGCACCAAAAATTCCAAAAAAACTTTGGGACGCGATTTAGAGCAAGGAGAATTTTGAGAAAAATAATCTGGCTGCGATTTATTTTAAACGAAATTTTTAAGTCCGTATTGTAGCTTCCTTGTTTACTAGTTCACACTTAATCATTTTCTTGAAATTCTTTATTTTATTTTTAACGTCTGATGAAAATCAGGGCGTTACAAGTAGGTTATGAATCTGACCGGCTCGGCCGACCGCCAACCTCTTGGCTAGTTAGGCTCCTAACTGCCAATCTATTTGTCGATAGGGCTCCTGACTGCCGACCAGTCGGCCGACCACCTCAAATCAATGGAAAACCTAGCTTTCTGATATTTCATAGATCAGATGTGTGATTTTCGCTAGGAGGATAGGGCCCTGTTAGCATTATGTCTAGAGGCAACATGGATATGTTGTACGTGGCATACTGTGTTTATGAAATAAATTTATTCTATTCCTTGAAATAGACATTATCATTATGGATCGATGAGTACGTGACTCATTCATGAGGCTCGTAATGTAACTATTTCTAAATAATCCCTAATCAGATGTAAGTCATATATGGAACATATATGACTGAGATTGGCATATGTATTGATTAGTGATTATGTCTCATGGATCATAGGAATGAGGATACTAAATCAATAACATAGACATATGTTAGAGAACATAAGTTGGATAGACCCACTGTGAGACACTGTTGAGATTCCATGTGTCATCAGTTAGTCTTAGTAGTGCTTATGTAAAGTCCTTAGACCTGAGATCATCATAGTTTTCAACATACGTAGTAGCTTACTTTAAGTCTGTCAAACTCTACTCCATAACTAGGCACTTATAAAAGTAGTCTTCGGGTATGCTATGAAACATGTAGTGGGAGGTGAGATCTAAATAGGATTCGAATCATGCTTAGTTTGGATAGAGATCCAAATGGTTTGGATAGAGATCCAAACAGATCAGTTATAGATCCGAGTAGAGTCCTAGTTAGGCCTAGAAGGGCCTAAGCTAGGACATCTATATATATGGGGCGAAGGGGCTCATGCATGACATGCCTTTGTTCGTGCTAATCTGTTAGCCACCATGAGCAAACCCTGGCCATCACATCTCCCGAGCCTGACCTCCACGCTGATCACCAGAGTGCTAGTACACTTCGATTCGACATTCCACCCTTGACGTATGGATACCAGTAGAGACATTGCTCTATTGCTTCGCTGATCAGCATTAGCATCGGCATTGGCATTGGCATCTCTAATCGGATCAATGTCATCGTTAGCTTGAAGAATAGGAGGTCGGGCGATGTCTTCCTGATTGAATTGGCTGACTCCCAACCACGTTGATCGGCTTCTCGACCACATTGACTCACATATGTTGGATCAGCTCGCTACTCCAACGTCTCTTCCGCTACTCTATGCATCTAGTGGTAACGATCTATAGTCCTTCTCTAGTAAGATTTCCTAGTGTACGTGGTAGAAATTTTTTATTTTTGCTAGTGTAGCCTTTGTGTTCCCCAACAGGCACTGCCCTACAACCCACGAGGGGATGGCTTCCCCCTTGGCCCTTGCCTGCTAAGCAGCTAGCAGGATCACCGTGTGTACCCCCTTGTATAGCATCATGGTTTCATATCGTTAGGTAGAATACGATTCTACATCTAACTTGTTTTTATAGAGAATGATGTGAATGGTATGGCCCTATGATTTGTAAGAGATGTATATGATGCATGTAACTTTTATGCATAGCTTGCATGTCATGAATTTCTGCTAATGGTTAGCTATCTTTATTGTATTTGCCGACCTACGTGTTGACTTAGATGCTTTAATCAATTTATATAAACTTTTCTAACTATTATAGTAGTAGTCTAGACTTTAGATTGTGGGACGTTAAGCATGATGATTGCCCGAAGGAATGACGTGGAGGATGGAGATTATCTACATGAATATGTTTACCTCTGATGTTTCCTACCTTACTTTAATGCATTGTCATATGTGATATGTTGTCATGGTAGGATAGATTCCCTCAAGAAAAATTAAGTATTCATGCCATTCAAATCGCTGTACCTAACATGGTAGTGATCGTTGTTTGGTGGGTCTTCCAAAGAAGAGTGGAGGCAATTATCATTGCTAGTTAGGATAGATGTCGGATATCTATATGCGAAAACTTTTGGTTTGCTTAATCAGATTATCAAAACGGTTTTGAATCTTACGGTATTGGTTGAGGCTGGTGCATAGAGATACTACCCAACAAATAGGAGTCACGTAGAGATATGATTATCAAGGTGTTGCTTACCCATGTCACTAATTTTCTAGCAGTGATGCCAAAGCTTACTAGGAATTAATGAAATGTTGATCTTGACCCGCTATGTAACCTAGAGGAAGGTTTTGGTTGCCATAGACATATTGGGATAATCTTTTATTAAAAGGTTTAATGAAAGATTAACATAAACATAGTGCTAAACATTCCATATTCTTATGTTGTAGAACATGTCAGCTTCTACCATGTCTAGTTCTTTTAAATTGCAATCTAGTCTTGAGAAAGAAAATATTAATTGAACAAACTTTATGGATTGATATAAAAATTCAAGAATTGTTCTCCAACAAGAAAGAAAAGAGTATGTTCTTAAAAGTCCCTATACTGATGACTTGCCTAATAATGCTAATGCAGCTACACGATGTGCTTATGAGAAGCACATTAATGATTGCCTTGATGTGAGCTGTCTCATGCTTGCCACAATGTCCTCTAAGCTTCAGATGCAATATAGAAATACAAACGCTTACAATATTATTATGGGTCTGTGTGGTATGTTTGAGAACCAAACTATGGCTGAGAGATTCAACATTTCAAAGTCCTTGTTTACGTGCAGACTTGTAGAAGGAAATCCCGTTAGTCTCCATGTTATCAAGATGATTGACTATATTAAGAGTCTAAAAAAGCTTGGTTTTCCCCTTAGCAAAGAGTTGGTTACTGATCTGATTCTTCAATCTCTACCATCAAGCTTTGAACCATTCATATTGAATTATCGTATGAATAACATGGACAAAACCTTGATGGAACTACATGGGATGCTGAAAACCACCAAGGAAAGTATTAAGAAAAGCAACAATCATGTGATGATGCTGCAAAAAGGCAAGAAATAGTCATGTGTCAAGAAATATGTGGTCAAAAGGAAGTTGACTCCTGATGAGATCACGAGCAATTCCAAGACTAAAAAGGACAAGAAAGGGGCGACTCAAGATGTAGTTTGCTTTTACTGTAAGGAGCCAGGTCATTGGAAGAGAAACTACAAGATGTAGTTGGAAGATCTCAAGAAGGAAAGTACGACTTTCTCTTTAGGTATAAATATTATAGAAATCAATTTTGCAACTTTATTAACTGATTCTTGGGTATTTGATACTGGATCAGTTGCTCACATTTGTAAGTCATTCCAGGAGTTAAGAAGATGTAGAAGCTTGATAAGAAGAGAAATGGATCTTTGTGTGGGTAATGGAGTAAGAGTTGATGCGGTTGCTGTAGGCATCATGCCATTGTCTCTACATTCAGCATTAGTTTTGTAATTAAATAATTGTTATTATGTTCCATGTCTTTCCAAAAACATTATTTCTGCTTCATGTTTGCAAAGTAGAAGATTATGACTTAAGATCAATGAACAATGGTTTTCTCTTTATTTCAAAGAAATGTTCTATTATCAATATCCATTAGTGAATGGATTATATGTTTTAAATCTTGGAGGATCTCCCGTTGTTGGCGATATGACCCCCAAGTACCCCGCTGTGGGATTTATTAGTCTGGACCGAGAGTGGGCCTAGCCACCTTTCGAGTTCGGTATGGCCCATGAAGAGGGGTTCGATTCTGTTAAGGTATGTCAATGCTATATCTAGAAACCAAACATCATAATCCGGTATAAGGAGATATACTTGTACTACAATCTTTGTAATAGGAAATAGACCAGAGATCGGAATACGATCCTAGATATCAAGGGAACCGACTTAGGTTGGAGCCCTAGATTTGTATAGCTCACCATTTGACTATATAGAGGAGGCGAGGCACCCCTAGAGACTTGCTTTTATGCTTTCATAAGCTCTCGCATTGCATTGCTTAGACAATCATCAATCCACAAACACACAGGACGTAGTGTTATTATCCTCTAGGAGGCCCAAACCTATATAAACATTGACTCTTATTCTTAGAGTCGATCTTAGAGCTCAAGAATACAATGCTTCCCTACCATCTCAATCACCACCTTTGGGTACCCCCATAAGTGGACTGATCGGCAATACACTAACAATTGGCGCGCAAGGAGGGGATCGTTGTTCTTCTACCATGAGCTTTATGGAAACCTCTCGGCATCCCTTGGTCGAGCTAAGGGCTACATTCACTCTCGAAGATGTCACCTTTATTGGTGACACAACCGACAGATTGGTCCCGTTCGATACCATCCTGACCACCACAAGATTGCCCCTTCGGGCACCCAACACCTTCACGGCCTAGAAAGCCAACCGTGTTGTATAGCGTCCAACCGACCACATCATGGAGATGGTGATGGATCATATTGCTGACCATGTGGCCAACCATGTCATCCAGCACATCACCAGCCAGCCAGCAACACAGTTGAAGAAGCATGGGAGCACTTGTCATGTAAGTTTGCCTCCCAACCATGCCAAGGAACAGTACCCCAAGCACGCTGGTGGATGTCTCGTGGGATGTCTATCTTGGCCATGCCCTGAGGTGATTGATGAAAGCCCTGAGGCACTAGAAGTGAGCTACAGTCATCGCACAGAACTAGGGCATCAGGGAAATAGAACTCGGAGAGGATGATCATTGTAGCACCGAGCAGAAAGCTTCCCGATCGTCTTCGAACAAGATGACGTCTCTCAAGACCCGGTAACAAATCTCAACACCGTTCACAAGACCCTAGTCAAGTTAGCGCAAACACCAGAGCTATAGAAGGAAAGAATGATACTCCAAGTCATCGTGGAATAGCTAATGCAGTCGACAGAGTCTAGTGGCGACCTAGCCTAAGGCCTAACCCGATGCTAATGATGAAAGGCTCATAGGAAAGTCTAGTGAAGGAAGACTAGTTTCCATGATGCTTGAGGAGTCATCGATCGGATCTAGTGGAGAAGGACGTAGCTGAGCAGCCACGATCCTGGTAAACCCCGGGCCTCAGGACAGCACTCGAGGATGTACCTGCCATGGCATCACTCTTTCGCGGCCTAGATAGCTATGAGTAACTATACCCTTGTCTCCATATAAATAAAATCCTTACTTTATCGCCACAATCTCTCGCTAACCGGTAGGATCGACCTCTCGAGATTCAACACAATGTGTCAAACAACTAGCCTACTGGCCATGCCCCTATGATCAGCTCTAGGTGTGGTGATACTATTAGCATTATGCCCTGGAGGCAACACGGAGATGTTGTACGTGACATACTATGTTTATGAAATAAAGTTGTTTTGTTCCTTTAAATAGAAACTATCATTATGGATCAATGAGTACGTGACTCATTCATGAGACTCGTAATGTAACTTTTTCGAAATAATCCCTGATCGGATGTAAGTCATATATAGAACATATATGACTAAGATCGGCTTGTGTATTGATTGATGATCATGTCTCATTGATCATAGGTATGGGGATACCAAATCAATAACATAGACGTATGTTAGAGAACATATGTTGGATAGACCCACTATAAGATATTGTTTAGATTCCATGTGTCATCAGTTGGTCTCAGTAGTGTTTATGCAAAGTCCTTACACCTAATATCATTATGGTTCTTAACATACGTAGTAACTTACTTTGTGTCTACCAAACACTACTGCACAACTGGGTAGTTATAAAAATAGTCTTCGGGTATGCTATGAAACATGTAGTGGGATCTGAGTGATCAAGATGAAATTTGCCCCTCCTTATAGGAGAGATATCTCTAGGCCCCTCGATATAATGGATTATGGAAGTGCATGGCCATGCCGATGTGATTAAGGAGTTAATCACAAGTTATAATCCGGTACGGAGATCGAGAGAGAGAGATTGAGCCACTGATAACATGACACAAGTGTCACCTTGTGCTCAATCAATATCATGAGGGAAAGTGATTTGTACATAAGAACATTACAAGATTCAGCTGATATGATCTTTATGTATATTTGGTTTAATATGCTTTGCTAGAGGCCACTATTAATAGAGTATTGGAAAGGAGTTACCATACATTAACCAAGCTATACGTGAACCTACAAGGTCACACTCTTAACGAGTTGGAATACTGGATTCGAACAGGATTTGAATTGGGCTCAGTTTAGATAGAGATCCAAACGGCTTGGATAAATATCCGAGCAGATTGGATAGTAATACGAGGATGCACAAATCTTCATGGCGTAGAATCAATGATACTCATGAAACCTGACGAGTCTTGTGTAGCCAACCGTTGCATGTGCAACAACCTGCAGCACAGAGTTCACCCAACCTCACGTTGTCCACTCAACCAAGTCAAGCGGATTATAATCCTCGCTGCAATCACAGAGGACTTGCAAGAACAACAGGAAGGAATGCACAATCTCATTGAAGATTCTGCCTATGGCTAGAACACTCAAGAAAATGCATAATCATTGTTTGATTTTGAAATTTGTGTCCATGTCATAGAGGAGAATACTCATATATATAGGAGAGAGGGCTACTAGTTTTACAATGGATTAAAAGTCCAATTATGTTGTATAATACCCTAATTAAACAGAATAATAAACAGGCAGTTTTCTGGTGGTCCAATAACTGGCAGCAGTTTCTGGTCGTCCAATTAACTATCAACAGTTTCTGGTCATCCATTAAACTGTCAGCAGTTTCTGGTCGTCACTTTATTTGGCTGATAACTCAGTGCTCAGATTGGATTAAGGGATCGGGCCAGATCCGTTGGAAAGCTTATGAGATAAGACTTTCTAGGCTATGGCTAAACATCGCAATCGAAGCTCCGGTTCATCTTCTATGCATATTTTCTCCCAACAGGTCAGTGGAAACCGAAATGACATCATTGGCATTTGTTACATGGTTAATGGCTTGGTGCTGCTCCTTCTGGGATTCTCCAATATCTTCATACCCGAGAACAATTAATTTGGAGGCATGAGGTAAAAATTGATTTTCACAGGAAATATTATTTTTACTCAAGAGCGAATTCACTTGTTGGTTAAGTTGTTTAGCACGGGCACACGTTATTGGTCCTTGGAATTAATTTTGAGTATCTTGATCAACTATGGGGGAAGAAAATGACAGTGATGCTATGTTGCCCGTATCATCCTCTCCCTCTTGAAAAGGAATCATTCTCGACTCTGTGTTGGATGATCCAAAGAATGGTGACAAATTAGCTACATTGAATATAGTACTCATGTAGTCATCTCCTGGAAGGTCTATCTTGTATGCACTGTCATTGATTTTCTCGAGTACTTTAAATGGACCATCAGCATGTGGTATAAGCTTGGACTTGCGCTTCGCTGGAAAACGCTCATTGCGTTGGTGCACCCAAACTAAATCTCCTAGTTCAAAAAGCATTTTCTTCCTTGTTTTGTTTGCCTTTTCAGAAAAACACCGCCCCTTTTTCTCTATAGCTTTTTTTGTTTTAGAATGTATGGCTTTCACAAATTCAGCACGCTTGCTTGCCTCCATATTTGCCCTCTCCTGAAGTGGAAGCTAGTGGCAACAATTCAAATGGCGTGATTGGTTTAAATCCATAAACAACTTTAAAGGGGCACAATTGGGTTGTTGAATGAACTGCACTGTTATATGCAAATTCCATGTGTAGAAGACAATCCTCCCACTCCTTCAAGTTCTTCTTGATCATTGTTCGCAATAACGTGGAGATTGTGCGGTTCACTACCTCAGTTTGCCTATCAGTTTGTGGGTGACAAATTATTGAAAACAACAACTTTGTCCCAAGCTTGGCCCATAATGTCTTCCAAAAGTAGCTCATAAACTTGACATCATAATCTAAAACAATGGTTCTTGGCACTCCATGCAGTCGGACAATTTTCCTAAAAAATAGGTCAGCAACATGTGACGCATCGTCGCTCTTGTGACAAGCAATAAAGTGTGCTATTTTAGAGAACCTATCTACCACTACAAATATGGTATCTCTCCCATGTTTTGTCCTAGGCAATCCTAGAACAAAATCCATGCTAATATCCTCCCAAGGTGCACTAGGAAAAGGAAGTGGAATGTACAAACCATAGGGATTAATTTTAGACTTAGCTTTATGACATGTGACACATCTTTGCACAAATTGTTCAACATCTCGTCACATCTTTGACCAATAGAAGTGGTCAGATAGCATGGCCAATGTCTTGTCCCTCCCAAAATGTTCCATTAAACCATCGGCATGTGATTCCTGCAACAATAGTAAACGCATGGAGGAATCTGGAACACATAACTTGTTAGCACAAAACAAAAAATCATCATCAATATGGAACTTGCCCCAACCTTTCCCATCTTTGGATCTAGAGTGTGGTTCAGTAAACTCTTTATCTGTAGCATATAAATCTTTCAAACATTCTAGTCTAGGAACCTTAATTGACAGTTTATTTAAAAGTACAATCCTGCGAGACAAGGGATCAACAACAACATTTTCTTTGCCATTCTTGTATTTCACAATGTATGGGAAAGATTTAATAAATTCAACCCATTTAGCATGTTTATGGTTCAGTTTAGCTTGCCCTCTCAATTATTTTAGTGCTTCATGATTAGAATGTATGATAAATTCTTTGGGCAATAGATAATTTTGCCAAGTGTCTAGAACATGGACCAAAGCATACAACTCTTTATCATAAATAGGATAATTTAATTGAGCACCACCAAGTTTCTCGCTAAAAGATGCTACTGGTTTTCCTTCTAGTATCAAAACAACACCAATGACCAAACCACTAGCATCACATTCAATTGAAATGGTTTGTTAAAATCAAGCAAAACAAGCAAAGGTGCTTCAGTTAGGCATTTCTTATGTTCTTGAAACGCTTTTTCTTGTGACTTACCCCAAACAAATTCAACACCTTTCTTGGTGAGCTCGTTTAAAGGTGCAGCAATAGTGCCAAAATTCTTCGCAAAACGTTGATAGAACTCGGCAAGACCATAAAAGCTTCTCACTTGACTGACATTGACAGGTGTTGGCCAATTCTTTATTGCTTCAACTTTAGATTCATCCACTTCTACTCCCTGTGCAGAAACAACAATGCCTAAAAAGACAACCTTGTTTGTGGAAAATGTGCACTTCTCCCTGTTAGCATATAATTTTTCAGATCTAAGCACTTGTAGCACTTGTGAATGTACTAGGTGCATTAGTTAAACCAAAAGGCATCACTAGCCACTCATACAAACCAAATTTTGTTTTGAATGCAGTTTTCCACTCGTCGCCATCTTTCACTCTAATTTGATGATACTCACTACGCAAGTCAATTTTAGAGAAAATAACAGCACCACCAATTCTGTTGGGTTATGGGGAGGCTACGCTAGCGCTTAATTTCAAAAATTTACCCCATTAGCCCAGGAACCATGCGTATAATGGGATCATAGATCGTTACCTCGAACGACGAGACGTGCTCGGACAGCGGAAGTAGAGTCGATGAAGCGCATCCTCAAGCTACTCCTCCCGGCTCCATTAGTTCATTGGCGATCCGGCGATGAAGACGACACGATCCTACGATCTGGTGAACTCCACGGAAGAAGATCAGCACCGATGCAGCAGCGGTGCTTCTACGGTATCCACACGTACAGGGACGAGATCACCTCTCACTGGTATGCTAGTACTGTGTGGGAGATTAGGGGAGAGATCGCTACAACCAATGTAGCTAGGAGAGAGGTGGCGGCTAGGGTTTGATCAAACCAACATCAAGCAGCAGCCTTTTTGTGCTAACCCCACCTCTCTTTATGTAGTGTCCCCTTGTGGACCTTTAATCAGTATTAAAGCCCAACAGATCTAATCTGTTCGTCTAGACCCGAAACTTTTGGTCCTAACCAGAACTTCCGAAAATAACCTTCTGTATCGAATTTATTTTGATCCAGAACTTTTGGTCCTAACCAGAACTTCCTGGTCATCTAGATTTTACTTTTAGACAGGCCCGGAACTTCCGGTCCAACCAGAACTTCTGGCTCCTCTAGAAACCGAAACTGGGGCTAGCCCGAAACTTTCGGATGCACCAGAACCCGGAACTTCTGGCCTCAGGCCAGAACTTCCGGTTTCCCCATAATTCTCTTGGGCATATTTCCATCAATCTCCCACTTGCACAAGAGCCAATTCTTGCAAGCATTAAAATCCAATCCTCTTAAACGTGCGACCCGATAGGTTCATATGCAAACGACCGCTACCCGGAAACCTTTTCTGGATCGTCAATCAATAGTGGTACCTAGCAGCACATATTGACCCCCGAAAGCATAAAAAATCAAAATCGTATTTTCTGAACCTTGATATACACACACCAATCCCTTTACCACATGACATCAGTCAAGCTCAAGG
>KE372702.1:0-10624 GCA_000418225.1 Zizania latifolia | reverse complement strand
TTACAGAATAGCGTTTGGAAGCCTCTATGTGTGCTACTACACAATCTGGAATCAATGACGATCTCAAGTCTAAGGATTCTGCAGGTACACCATTTGAGATGACAACCGATGGCACTTTTAAAATAACAATCTCAGCAGTATCTCAAAGTGGGTCTATCCAACTCTATGCTCACCAACATGAGTCCACATCACTGATTTGACATCTCCATGTCTATGATCTGTGAAACATGATCATCAATCAAACATATGTGCTAATCTATAAATCATCACTGTCTCACATGACGATATGAGATTAGGGATCGTTTAGAATAACATCGTAACACAGAGAGTCTCACAAACAAGTCATCAACTTGCTGATCTATGTAAAAGATATTTATTCAAGGAACAAGATAACCAATTATCAAAATGTACATCAGCATAGACAAAACAACTTCTCACATACACTCGACTCACTCACGTAAGTATCTAATACCCATAGAGCTCAAGTGCGCCTCATGCTGGGCTGTGAGAGAGGCTTCGTCAATGGATGGGCTATGTTCAAATCCGTGTGTACCTTGCATATCTTCACATCACCTTTATCTATAATCTCACGGATCAGGTGATAGCGCCGCAGTATGTGCATGAACTTCTGATGTGACCTAGGCTCCTTGGCTTGCGCAATGGCACCACTATTATCACAATAGAGGTCCATTGGACTGGACGCACTAGGGACAACACCCAGCTCAGAAATAAACTTTCTGATCTAAACTGCCTCCTTCGCACCTTCCAAAGCTGTAATATACTTGGCTTCTGTCGTTGAATCTGCAACTTTTTCTTGCTTGGAACTCTTCTAACTCACTGCACCTCCATTGAGGCAGAACACAAATCCAGACTGCAATCACGAATCATCTTTGTCGGTTTGGAAGCTAGCATCGGTGTAACTACTTACAACGAGCTCCTCCTCACCTCCATACACCAGGAACATATCCTTAGTTCTTTTCAAGTACTTAAGGATACTCTTTACTACCGCCCAGTGACTTTCACCAGGGTTTGATTGATATCTGCTCGTAACATTAGAGCATAAAAAACATCTGGGCGTGTACAAAGCATGGCATATATGATGGATCCGATTGCGGAGGCAAACGAGATCGCACTCATTTTCTCCAGCTCATCAGGTGTCGAAGGACACTGACTCTTACTAAGAGAAATACCATGTGACATTGGCAGAAAACCTTTCTTGGAATTCTGCATATTGAACCGTTTTAATACCTCGTCAATGTATATATACTTTGGCTTAATCTAATTAACCTTCTTGATCTATCTCTATAGATCTTTATGCCCAAAATGTATGCTGCCTCTCCAAGATCTTTCGTTGAGAAACTTTTTCGCAACGAAGCCTTGACAGTACATAGCATAGGAATATCATTTCTGATCAACAATATGTCATCTACATATAAGATCAGAAACACAAGTGAGCTCCCACTATCCTTTTTGTAAATACAAGGCTCTTCTTCGTTCTTGATGAAGCCAAACCCTTTGACTACCTCATCAAAATGAAGGTTCCAACTCTGAGAGGCCTGCTTCAGCCCATAAATGGACCTTTGCAGCTTGCAAACTTTCCTAGCATTTTCTGGATCATCAAGACCTTCAGGCTGTGTCATGTACACATACTCACTTAGGTTTTCATTAAGGAAAGCTGTCTTGACATCCAATTGCCATATCTCATAGTCATAAAATGCGACAAGTGCTAGGATGATTTGGATAGACTTTAGCATAGCGACGGGCAAAAATGTTTCATCATAATCAACACCTTGAATCTGCCTGAAACCTTTCGCCACCAATCGTGCCTTATAGATGTGAACATGTTCGAGGGGCGGTTCAGTAGGAGCTAAAACACTTTCTAGTGGTTCTCGAACCTCTTTGAGTCGCACCGTGCTCCCACTAACCCCTTTTGAGAGAAACTCTTTCTCGAGAAAGACACCATTCTGGGTGACAAACATTTTGCCCTCTTCCCGATTGTAGAAATAATATCCTTTGGTTTCCCTATGAGAAACCAAGTTGAGATATATCTTGGTTAAATTAATGATGAGTGATTGATATTTGTGGTTCAAGGTACTCATCTGTTCTGGTTTGAAGTTTGTGATAATATGTTGGTGATAAAATTTCATATCACCGGAAGGTCCGGTGTTGGGAGAAACATATTTGCTTGTCTTATGCTGTGCAGGACTTGGATGCTACTCAACGGTCGACAGCGAGTGATCAGGACCAAGTGGGGAGCTTGGTGCCGGACAATCAAGGAGGCTGGGTGAAGTTGAGGATGATCCTAGTGGTACACATGAAGATTAAGCAAGTCATGGGATGAAAGTTGATGAAGACGATATATCGACAATGTCAAGCGAAGGGGATGCTGGTGTAAGTGACAACACGGCTCGAGGGATCGGGAGCAGGAGAGACTTGCCGGTAGACAAGACCGCAAGATGGAGGACACTTGTCGACATCAGAATGCTTGCTTGAAGTAAGGCAAGAAGAGTACAGGGGTTTCATGGTTTGACTGCAAAACCGTGGGAGGTCAAGAGACGGAGAAGATCAGCGAGGGTGTGCAAAGTGAGTTGGAGGCCCAACCCACATCGAGTTCCATCTCGGCCTCCAGGAGCAGCAAGCACTAAAATTGTCGCCCAGATCGCATACGGACTCCGTTTTTGACATTCTGCATATGGACGGAAAGATAATTTCATAACCTTTCAAATGGCACTAGTTACATGTCAAAATTCCTTCTAGATCAACGGAAATCATCAAAATAATTAAATGTTCAGGATCTGCCAGGAATCTTGGGAGACAAGCTTGGTGGCAAACTTGCAAGAGAAGCTTCCCAAGAGGCTAGTAGGGCAAGGGAACTTGGATGCCCAGCCTCTTGGCTTATAAATAGAGGGGAATGGCTGGTGGTTGGGGCATCCCTTTGAGCTATCAACTTTGTGAGAATCTTTTGTTAGGGTTATGAGAGGATAGGTCTAGTCTTGTAAGAGGTTAGAGCCTTGTGTGAGAAAATCTTGTAATAGGACTTATCCTTGTGAGTAATGAAGACGATTTTCTTGCATTTATGAGTGCTCTCCTCTTTCTAACATCTCTCTTTTGAATCCATTATTTGATTCTTGTTTTGGAGGCAAGTTTATCTTTTAGTTTTTGATTTTCGTTTTTGGTTTGAGCTGAAATTTTCAGCACCCTTGCAAGTCATACTTCTTGTTGCTAGAGGCCTAAAAATCCATATACACACACATATGTGATGTGGTTCAAGTTTCCATACCTCTAGATCATTAACTTGAAGTACACTTTGCCGGGGACAATTTTCTCTTGTGTTTCTTTTCAAGTGTTTTGTTCTTGTGACTATGACTAGTGTTCTTGTGCTCAATAGAACTTGAGGTTCATCTCACATACACTAGAGTCACATTTTCTTATTAATCTCTTTTAAGTTCTCTTTGTGTTTCCGCTAGCTTTCTTTGGAGGAGCGTTGGGTGAAAAGAATAGACCATCTTTTCAAAAGAAATTGTTGAGGCTCCTATTCACCCCCCTCTAGTCGCCTGTTTCGGTCCTACACCCTATGGTACCCCACAAAGAAGCATTTATCAGATTTGAAAATGAGCTTATTAGACATCAAACGTTTTACATAGACCTCACAACCCCATATCTTTAGAAAAGACAACTCGGGACGCTTCCCAGTACATATCTCATATGGTGTCCTCCCTACAGATTTAGATGGAACTCTGTTTAGTGTGAAAGCAGTAGTTTCTAAAGCGAATCCCCAGAAAAACAATGGAAGATCAGTTTGACTCATCATCGACCGGACCATGTCTAACAAGGTTCGGTTCCTCCGCTCGGACACCCCATTCCACTGAGCTGTACCAGGTGGAGTCAGCTGTGGAACAATTCCACACTGCTTCAGATGATCATTAAACTCATGGCTCAAATATTCACCTCCACGATCCGATCGCAAAAATTTAATTGTCTCGCCTGTATGATTCTGTACCTTATTCTGGAACTCCTTGAACTTTTCAAAGGATTCTGACTTATGCCTCATTAAGTAGATGTAACCATATCTACTAAAGTCGTCGGTAAAAGTTATGAAGTACTAAAAATCACCTCTAGCTGTAGAACTCATTGGTCCACATACATCAGTATGTACAATGCCTAATAGCTTGTTTGCCCTCTCACTTCGACCAGTGAAAGGCGTCTTAGTCATCTTGCTAAGCAAACAAAACTCACATGTGTCAAATGATTCAAAATCAAAATGACTCTAAAAGCCCATCTGTATGGAGCTTCTGCATACACTTATCATTTATATGACCCAAACGACAATGCCAGACATAGGTAGGATTCAAATCATTGAGTCGAGGTTTTTTCGTATTAATGTTATAGACATATGTATCCTGAAGATTCAGAATATATAAGCCATTCAACAATGGACAAACACCATAGAGCATACCATTCGAAAATATCAAACAACACTTGTTCTTTATTACGAATTCAAAACCGTCTTCCTCTAAACATGACAAAAAGATAATGTTTCTACCTAAGGCGAGAATAAAATAATAATTATTTAATTCCAAAACTAATCCTAAGGGTAGCGACAAAGAATAGATGCCGATGGCCAACGCAGCAACTTTTGCACCATTGCCGACGCGAACATTCAATTTGCCTCTTGCGCACTTCCTAGTCCTTTTCAGCCCCTGCAACGATTTATAAGTGTGAATCATTGATCCGTTATCAAATACCCATGAATCACTTGGACGAGTAGTAACATAAATTTCAATAAAATTTATACCTGAAGCGAAAGTCATACCTCCCTTCTTTTTCTTTTATTCTTCCAAGTATAACTTGCAATTCCTCCGCTAATGGCTAGGCTTATGGCAGTGGTTGAAGTGTCAGAGATGGCCGGGCTCGACTTGGACTTTCCAGTCGAGTTAGACTTAGAACTCGGTATTGCAACTGGAGCTTTAGCCTTTCCCTTATGCTTTCTCTTCTTATTTTCCTTTTGAACCATCATCACATGACTAGGATTTTTCTTAAGGCTTTCCTCGGCTGTCTTGAGCATCCCATGCAATTTAGCTAAGGTTTTCTTCATGCCATTCATATAAAAATTCATAATAAATGACTCGAAGCTCGTAGGGAGCGACTGAAGAATCATATCTGTGGCCAAATCTGTATCAAGTTTAGATCCGAGTTTTTCTAGATTCTCAACATAACCAATCATCTTGATCACATGAGGACTTACTAGACTGCCTTCCGCAACCTGCACACAAACAAGGACTTTAAGACATTATACCTCTCAGTCCGTGCCTAGTTCTCAAACATGCCTTTGAGTCCCATGATCATATCATAGGTATCCCTATCCTCATATTGCTTCTAAATCTTAGAGGATATGCGGGCAAGCATGAGACAGCTGACATGAACTGAATCATTAGCGTGCTTCTCATAAGCTCGCCTATCAGCAAGTGGTGTATCATCCGTTGGTTCATCAGGGTTGGGTTCCTCTAGAACATAATCATTTTTCTCCTGCTTGAGAACAATTCTTAAGTTTCTATACCAGTCAATAAAGTTTGTTCCAGATAATTTCTCCCTCTCTAGGATAGATCACAGATTAAAAATGAAAGTGTTCTTTGCAGTAGGTGCCATGGTCTATAACAAAATACAAGGTTCAGCACTATGCTATGTTGATCTTCTATCAAATAAAAGATGTACCACAATATGTAAAATGATCGCTTTTCCTCTAACGACACATTGTTGGACAAGATCCATATTCAACTAACTTCTAGTGAGCTTTGGCATCACTGCTAGAAGATGAGTGACATAGGTAAGCAACACTTGCTAATCACATCCTATGTGACTCTTGTTCGTTGGGGCAGCATCCAATGCCCAACACCCAACTCCATGCCCCAAAGCCCAAAACCGTTTTGATAGCTTTGTTAAGCAAACTAATACTATGCATGTGGTTGTCCGACATTCACCCTAACTAGTCAAGATAAAAGACGGCACCCTTCTTTGGTGGACCCACCATCGATGATCGAGAACCTTGGTAGGTGCAGCTATTGGAAAGAGCATCAATACTTAATTTTCTGAGAGAAACTATTCTAACATGGTAACGATGCCTACTGCACACGGAACATGAAAGAATAGTATGATAGGAACATAAGAAAATATCACAGGCAATCATATTAACTGTGACATAGTATGGCCCTTTTCACATGGTGATCTCTATCTCCATGGTTCCTGTCCTTCGGGTCATCACGCTTCAGGCCTCCATGAACTTGTATCAGTCTATTACATCTAATAGCACTATGCTAATTACATGAGGAGAAGCATCACATGTCGACGCGCAGTTCGTACAACATTTGAACAGCCTTGGGCCGCAATTGACCATGGCACGCAGGCCATGAAAATTACAAGCGAGCATCATATACTTTGCAAGTCCATACCAGTCACAACATTCCTTGCAAAAACAAGTTAGGCGGAATCTAGACGTGACTGAAAAATATACCCAGGACTTTAGGCTCAGAGGCCCGGAACTTCCGGTCGAAGGGCCTAGAACTTCTGACTTAGGGCCGAAACTTCCAAAATTAACCTTTTGACTCGAATTTATTTTTAGTCCGGAACTTCCGGGTCATACCTGGAACTTCAGAAAATAACCTTCTGACTCGAAATTTATTTTTGTCCAGAACTTCCGGTCCAACCGGAACTTCTAGACCTGGAACTTCCGGTCCAACCGAAACTTCCGAAAAAAACATTCTGTATCGAAAATTATTTCTGCCCGGAACTTCTGGGTCATGCCTGGAACCTCTAAAAATCGGACAAAAACAATAGATCCAATCTACTTCCACCACATATCACCTATATGTGATCGATTCAGATCAAACACTACGCACGTAGGCTCTAATACCACTGTTGGGTTATGGGGAGGCTACGCAAGCGCCTAATTTTAAAAATTTACCCTGTTAGCTAGGAACCATACGTGTAATGGGATCATGGATCATTACCTTGAACCACGAGACATGCTCGGGCAGCGGAAGTAGCATCGATGAAGCGTGTCCTCGAGCTACTTCTCCCAGCTCTGTTCGTTCATCAGCGATCCGGCGATGAAGACGACGCGATCCTAAGATCTAGCGAACTCCACGAAAGAAGATCAGCACCGATGCAGCAGCGGTGCCTCTATTGTATCCACACGTATAGGGACGAGATCACCTCTCACCGATATACTAGTACCGTGCGGGAGATTAGAGGAGAGATCGCTACAACTGGTGTAGCTAGGAGAGAGGTGGCAGCTAGGGTTTGGTCAAACCAACATCAAGCAGTAGCCTTTTCATGCTAGCCCCACCTCTCGTTATATAGTGCCCCCTTGTGGGCCTTTAATCAATATTAAAGCCCAACAGATCTAATCTATTCGTCTAGACCCAGAACTTCCGGTCCTAACCGGAACTTCCAAAAAAACCTTCTGTATCGAATTTATTTCGACCCGGAACTTCCGATCCTAACCGGAACTTCCGGCTCATCCAGATTTCACTTTTAGGTAGGCCCGGAACTTCCGGTCCAACCAGAACTTCTAGCTTCTCCAGAAACTGAAACTGGGCTAGCCCAAAACTTCCAGTCTTACCGGAACATCTGGATGCACTAGAACTCAGAACTTCTGGTCTTAGGCCAGAACTTTCGGTTTCCCCAGAATTCTCTTGGGCATATTTCCATCAAATTCATCAAGCATATCGTCCAACCTAGGAATTGGATGACGATATCTAATTGTGATGTTGTTAATCGCTTTATAGTCTACACACATGCGCCATGTACCATCTTTTTTAGGAACTAGAATAATAGGAGCTGCACAAGGACTAAGGCTTTCATGAACATACCCTTTTTTAAGAAGTGCTTGTACTTGTCGCTGTATTTCCGTTGTTTCCTCTGGATTAGCTCGATACGAAGGTCGGTTTGGAAGAGAAGCTCCTGGGATAAGGTCAATTTGATGTTCAATGCCTCGAAGTGGGGGAAGACCAGCAGGTATCTCTTTTGGAAAAACATCATCAAACTCCTGCAAAACATTTGTGATAGTACTTGGAAGAGATGAGATGTCATTAGTAGAAAACAACACATCTTTGTATACTAGCACAAAATGCACACAATTTAAGTTTTTATTTACTTCTCTCAGTTCTGATTTAGCGGCTAGCATAACTAACTTTTGTTTCTCACCCTTTTTATACCCAATCTCATTTGGTGTGTAGCACTCACTCATGAAATTGGGTTTCTCAGTTTTGTTCTTCTCTTGCTCCTTAACACTTCCAACATTTACCTCATTCTTTTGTATTGTATTAGTATAAATTTGAGTAGGAGACATGGGTCAAAAGACAAATTCTTTACTGTTCCACTTAAATGAGTACTGATTGGTGCGACCATCGTGTTGAATGCCACGATCAAATTTATATGGTTGACCTAGCAGCAAATGACAAACCGTCATAGGAACAACATCACATTCTACCATATCATAATACTCACCAATTTTGAAAGGCACCTTCACCATATGATGAATCTTCAGTTCTCTGCAATCATTCAACCACTATACATGGTATGGATGCGAGTGTCGCAATTGCTTCAATCCAAGTTTTTCACACATTTCTTTGCTTGCTAAATTATGACAGCTTCCCCCATCTATGATTACCTTACATACACGACCATTTACCTTGGCTTTTGTGTGAAAAAGATTGCAGCGTTGTTCATGATCTTGCTTTGGTTGTACGCTTAACACTTTCTTTGTGATAATGAGAGATTGACCACTCTCAAAATCATAGTAAGTCATCTTGTTCTCTTCCTCACCCAATTCACTAATTGGATCATCTTCTTCTTTACTTGCAGATTCATACTCACCTGTTGGATCGAAACTAGCGACCAGAGGGGGGGTGAATGGGCACAAAATAAAAATCCTCAGCTGGTAAAATAAAATCCTTCTCAACGACCGGTATCAACCTTGTGAGTGACTTTGGAAGACTCAGCTCAAAGCTGTGCTTAGGATGTCCACTAGTAAAGCAAGTTGATCCGGTCTCCTCAAAAGGACAAAACTCCAAGAGAATCAAAACTCTCTAACCTCCAGTATCACGCTTGCAAGTGACCTCGATAAAGCTCAGTGCACGACTGTGCTAAAATGGTCCACTTTCAAAGCAAGGTGATATGGTCCTCTCCAATAGATGAACACCAAAAATAATTGACTCTCCACAAATACCGATATCAAACTTGCGAGTGGCTTTGGAAGACTCAGCGTGAGGCTATGCTAAAATATCCACTCTTCAAAGCAAGTTGATATGGTCTCCTCCGAACAACAACACTTGAAAAGAATCGCTTCACCAAGATACAAGTACAATCCGACCAACCAAAATGCACCTACTAGTCCAACGAGCGTTCTATAGAGAAAGATACGCAGGCAGTTGATACAGTTTTGAAATAAAAACATCACCACAGAAGCTAGCTCCTAAGCAAGTTAAGACATGAAGTGCAAAAGCTAACAAGTATCTACCCAGCTAAGCATATCCAAATACAAGGAGCCTTAGCAAACTTGTTTTTCATTATTTCAAGCTCTTTTTCATTTTACTTGCTTTTTGTTATGGTGCTAGGGGTTATTTGCTTGTCAGCCTCTACATTCCAACCAAGTCAAGCCTAGGTCAAGAAAAACCATCAGAAGCTTAAGACATTGGTTTTAGCATACCCTAAAGTGTCCCAGTTCAGATCAAAGTGCAATGATAAGCAGTCTAGAACACAATAGAGCGACAAAGCAAACCCGCTTGGATCTTTTCATTTCAGCACAAAAACATGGATAATTTCATGATATTTAGCATTTTCAATTTTAATTTTCCATGAGAAAGCATTTTTGATGTCCAAGTTGCATATTTGCATCCAAGATAAAAGGAATCTGCTAACAGGTATGTAAAAGCTAGCAAAAGCAATCAGCCTACACATGCTAGGAACCTGACAAAATGGTGAGCAAGTTTTGGATTTATCAAATAAAAGCCATGCTCTTGACAAGTTTTAGACATATTCATTTGAGCAATTTTTGATAAAGACATGACATTAATCCAAAACATATGCCAGTTTAGACAGGTTTAAAGTAGTTGATCATATAGGTGAAGCAAGTGACAAGTGACAAGTGCACATATGCATGTAATGCATAATGAAAAATGCAAAAGAAGGAAATAAAATGAGAAAGGAAAAATCTCAAAATATCCTTCAACGGATAAATCGCACCCAAATCCCCTCTTAAGTGTTTAACAGTGGACTAATTCGGGGGTTTGGTCAAGATGGCGAGCAAGGTCCTTTTCCGTTTTAAACTTGGGCAATCCTCCGATGAGACCCAAAAAGCTCAGTCTGACTAGCAGATAAATGCTCAAATGGTCTAACCTCCTATGCCACTTCAGCTCAAAAGGAACCAGCCATCAAAAAGCGAGAAAGGGCCAAAAGCACTAGAGAGACCCTTGTTGAGCTGAGAGGTGAGTGTGGCAGGCTTAAGAGTGAGGCTGAGAGCTTGAGAGGCAAGCTGGTCCAGGCCGAGGCTGAGCTTCTTAAGCTCGAGAAAGCCAAGGCTAAGGTGAGTGACTGTGGGGTGTGCTCAGCCCAGGGGGAGGTGATG
>KE372701.1:451505-464856 GCA_000418225.1 Zizania latifolia | reverse complement strand
GCAACGGCGACGGCATCGGCACGGCAACACACTCGGCACAGCGGCGATCTTCTCCGGCGAGATTTTTGTATAGCCTCTCTACCCATCCTTGTATGCACACCACGTGTTTGATGAAATGCCCATACTATTTTTCTGTGTGCACGCCAAGTGTTTGTCGAATTGCTTATGAGGCTGAACTGTGCTGTTTTTGTGTGCTTGTCAAGTGTTCGATGAAATGTCCATGGGGCTGAACTCCGAGTGTTTGATCTTGTGCTTATGAGTGCATATTTACACGTCTTTTTCTGTAGAACGTATACTGCACTCATGAAAGCATTTTGACGGATACTTGTCTTTTCCTTGGACAATTTATTCCTGAGAGTTCTTTTTGATGGAGGGTGTATCGACTTGCCTTGAGCTAATATGTTAGCATAGCCTTGTGCTAAGCACCTTGAAATCAAGTTTGATACAAGAGGTTGAGAGATTTCTTCTTGTTTATCTGCTGTGATTCGCAAACCCAATATTTGAGTTTGAAGGAGGTATCTGAAATATAAGTATTGTCTTGCCAGGTGTGAATTTTATCTGTTCAAATCATGAACTGATTCATATCGAGTCACTTGCAAGTTCGAAACTTAAATTTCAGAAGTTTTATTTTTCTCACTGTATTTTTATTTTGCACCCATTCACCCCCCCTCTGGTCGCTAGTTTCGGTCCAACACCATCAATCAAGGATTGTTCGGAGTGTGCCAAAAAGGTCAGTCAGGATGATGTTAGTTCTGAGAGTTAGCCCCCAAGGAAGAGAGTACCTACAAAAGACCTACTAGGGTCGCCTAAGCAGGAGACCATAGATGATCGGCGCATTCAAACTAAAGACAGTTGGCAAGGGGGTCAGAATCCCATACAAAAACCCCGATGGTCAGAAGAGGCGACTCCAATGTCAGAGGCATCGGGAGCAGTTAGTGGGATAATATGAGGAATATCGGCAGAGCAAATGATGGGTGAGAAAAGAGTGGCGCCCAAAGAAGAAAGCTGATACAGAGGACTAGCCGATTGAGATAAACATGGTTTTTATATTGCCTGGAGATTACTGGGCGCCTACATCGGACAGTGAAGAAGACGGATCGGCTGCGTAATTATTACTACTACTACAGTCGGTGACCTTTGAAAAGCTAGAGGAAGAAGAGCATCGGCACTTGAGGCCCTTGTATATTAAGGGACACGTGGACGGCAAGCCGATGTCAAAAATGTTATTTGATGGGGGAGCTGTCGCTAACATAATGCCTTAATCTACGTTCCGCAAGCTCGGTAAGGTAAATGGGGACTTGGTGAAGACCAATATGGTATTTAAAGACTTTAGTGGTAATTTATTGGATGCCAAAGGTACTTTGAATGTTGAGCTCATGGTCGAAAGCAAAACACTATCGACCATGTTTTTTGTGATTGATGGAAAATGTTCATATAGCCTCCAAATAGAAAGAGACTAGATACACACCAATTATTGTGTTCCTTTTATGATGTAACAGAGTTTAATGCAATGGCAAGGTAATCAAGTTGAAGTTATTCAAGCCGATAGATCAGTTGTCGTATTAACAGCCGATGGAACCAGTTTCGAGATCAAGTTTGGGAAGGGGATTTTTTAAGGGTATCGGATCTTGGCCTCTAGCCGATCAGCGAGATAATTCTGGGCCAGGATTTGTGTCTAGAGAAATAGACGATGAAGAAGGAAAACTCCGAAAAGAGTTTACGTCGGCCGATGAATTAGATGAGGTAGACATCGGACCTAGAGACAGACCAAGGCCGATGTACATTAGTGCTAAATTACCTTCTTCTGTAAAAGAGGAACTGGTTGCGTTATTGAAGGAGATTCAGGCTTGTTTTGTTTGGGAATACCATAAAAATCCTGTACTAAGCCGATCGATTGTAGAACATCGGCTCCAAATAAAAATGGGATTTTGGTCAGTAAAGTAGAGTCAAAGAAGATTTAAGCTAGAAATGTATCATCACGTAAAGGCCAAAAACACGAGACTATATGAAGCAAATTTTATAGGACCATGCCGAAATGTGGAATGGGTATCAAACATAGTCTCGGTATGCAAAAAGAGTGGTCAACTGAGGCTATGCATAGATTTCAGAGACTTAAATAAAGCCACACCTAAAGATGAATACCCGATGCCAATCGTAGATTTGATAGTCGATGTGGCATCAGGGCATAATCAAATATTCATGGCAGAGCAAGATATCCCAAAGACTGCAATCGGGTGCCATGGAGCCATCGGCTTGTTTGAGTGGGTTGTTATGACTTTCGGCTTAGGTAACGCCGGGGCAACGTATCAAAGAATAATGAAGTATATTTCATGATTTGATTGTTTCCCTAGTAGAAATTTATATTAACGATGTCACCATGAAGTCATAGGATAATGAAGGACACCTAGCCGATCTAAGAAGGGTTTGAGAAAGGACAAAGAAATATGGCATTCGTATGAATCCTAAGAAGTGTACCTTCAGCGTATCGGCCAAAAAAATTTTGGGGTTCATGGTTCACGAAAGAGGAATTAAAATAAGCCAGAATATTATTCAAGCCATCAAGAACACAATACCACCAGAGAACAAGACATAGTTGTAGTCGTTAATCGACAAGATTATTAATTTTGTCCACTGATTCATATCAAATTTGTCAGGCTGATTAGAGCCGTTCACGCCTTTGCTGAGGATGAAGGAAGGAGAGGAATTCATTTGGACTGATAGACATCAGAATGCCTTTGACAAAATTAAGAAATATTTGAGCTCTCCTCTGGTGTTAATCCCACCATGGCCTGATAAACCCTACAAGTTATATCTGTCGACCGATGACATAAGCATCGGGTCGGTATTGATCAAAGAAGTAGAAGGAAAAGAACACATCGTGTTTTACCTAAGCCGATGATTGCTGGATGCCAAAACAAGGTACCCTGTGGTTGAAAAACTTTGCCTGTGTCTTTACTTCTCATGCACTAAATTGAGGCACTATATACTATCGGCATAATGTATGGTTGTATGCAAAGCCGATGTGATAAAGTACATGCTATCGGCTCCAATGTTAAAGGGGAGGATTGGCAAATGGATATTTACATTAACAGAGTTCGATTTACAATATGAATCGGCTAAAGCAGTCAAGGGACAAGCCATCACTGACTTCATAGTACAACACACAGACAAAACAGCAAACTATGTGGAGCCGATACCATGGACACTCTTCATTGATGGATCGGTGTGAAGACATGGATGTGGCATCGGGCTAGTAATCATATTGCCTGGGGAGGAAAGTTTCGAGTTTGCTTACACTATCAAGCCCTACCGAACTAACAATTAGGCAGAATATGAGACAGTCCTCAAAGGTTTAAAGCTGTTAGCTAAAATAGAAGCCAATACCATCGAGATCATGGGGGACTCATTGTTGGTAATCAGGCAACTCTCTAGAGAGTATGATTGCAAAGACAAAAATTTGAGGGTATATTTTGAAAAATGCCAGGAACTGTTAAAATGATTCAAGATGGTATCATTAACAGACGTGTCAAGAAATCAAAACCTAGAAGCCAACGACCTGGCACAAGCCATATCAGGATATCGGCCGACGGATAAGATGGTTGAAGCAGAAAATTGCCGATATCGATGCCGAAGATTGGAGGGCTGAAATAGTGAGTTACCTGCGGGATCCGTCACAACCAACCTCAAGAAAGCTCCGTTATAAGGCATTAAGGTAAGTGTTACTGGATGAGGAATTATATGATCGGACGATTGATGGGGTTTTGTTAAGATGCTTAAATTTAGAGGAAGCCAAAGTCGTAATGTGCGAAGTGCACGAAGGAATCTGTGGAACTCATCAATCGGCCTACAAGATGAAGTGGCTGCTGTGTCGTACCGGTTATTTTTGGCCGATGATGCTCGAAGATTGTTTCAAGTATTATAAAGGATGTAAAGACTGCCAGAAGTTTAGAAACATACAATGAGCTCCTGCATCAGCCATGAACCCTATTATCAAGCCATGGTTGTTTCAGTGGTTGGGGAATATATATGATCGGCCAGATTTATCTGTCGTCTAGGAAGTGACATAAGTTTGTACTAGCAGCCATCGATTATTTCACTAAGTGGGTAGAGGTGATTCCTCTAAAAAACGTAACTGCTTAGGAAGCCATAGAATTTGTCAGGGAGCATATTATTTACAGGTTCGGGATCCCACAGACAATCACCACCGATCAGGGATCAATATTCATGTCAGAAGAATTTCAACAGTTTGCAATCGACATGGGGATTAAACTACTCACTCATCGCCCTACTATGCACAAGAGAATGGCCAAGCCAAAGCCTCAAACAAAAGTCTAATAAAATTGATCAAGCGCTAGATCGCAGAACAGCCTAAAAAATAGCACACAACAATAGCCGATGCACTATGGGCATATCGGATAGCTTGCCACGGGTCAACTCAAGTACCGCCTTATCAGTTAGTCTATGGACATGAAGCCGTCCTGCCATGGGAAACAAACATTGGCTCTAGACGTCTTGCTCTTTAGAATGAGTTCACGGCCGATGACTACTATAGACTAATGACCGATGAGTTAGAAGACTTAGCATAAAATCTGCTTCGCGCGCTCAGAAAGATAGAAGAAAATAAGCAAGGGTGGCAAGGCATTATAATAAGAAGGTATCGGCCTAGACGTTTGAAGAAAATGACTTAGTCTGAAGACTTGTGTTACCGATCAGGACTAAAGACAATCGTTTCAGCAAGTGGTCCCCTAATTAGGAAGGTCCCTATCGGGTGAGCCAAATCATGCCGAGCAATGCCTACATCTTGAAAACATTAGAGGGAGAGAAATTCGTGAAGGCGCTCAACAGGAAATACTTGAAGAAATATCACCCGAGCGTCTTGATCGAGACCTAATTGGCAATCAGACCGATACGTGCAAGCAGAAGACAATGTTCAGTTGTTGATACCGAGGGTATCGCATGTAGCAACATTAATAGCCGATACCGAGGGTATCGCCTTCAGCAGCAACCAATAGCCGATACCAAGAGTATCGCCTTTAGCGTAAAATCAACACAAAGTAAAGAGCTACGATGAAAGATCATGGAGTAAAGTTTGGGAATAATAAAGAAAGCAAACATTTAATTGTCATTTATAGCCAGGAAGTCAATAAGGGTGGCTACGGCACGATTACGAAGGTTAATAATAGTGGCCAGTTCTTGATGATCCTTGTCATCACTTCTAGCAATAGGTTTTGAGCCACGGAGATGACGAAGGACTTCCTTGGCAAGGGCCGCAACTCCTGCCGACCTCAAGCTTCTCAGGGATCTCTGACAGATGTTGGCGAAGAGAGGCGATGCACGCACGAACCGCCGACAAGCGAGAGGCAAGATCGGCCTCCTCAATGAGAAGCTAAGCAATTTTCCTTCAACATTAGCGGGTTCAGCTGCCAAAGCATCAAGAGCAACCTTCCTCTCTTCAAGTACATTCCGATCGGCTTGGATATTTTGTTATTGTAAGCGATGTCAAGTGCGAGCCACAATCTGCTCCTCAAGGTGCTCGAAGCGAAACTGATGGACCTCAAGGGAAGTCCTCAAGGCTAAAACCTCCATAAGACATCGAGGAAGCAACCCTGAAACCTCAGCAAGCCATGCCCTAATGGGCCCCAAATCAGCCACAAGGACATCAATCGGTTCTCAGAGCCGATGCAGGACATCAAGCAGTATGGCTAGGGTATCTACAGAAATCGGCTCAGCAGCAGGGATTTCGGACTCAACTATCTCATCAACCATGATGAGCTCGCCAATGACAAAAGATAAGAAGTCGGCGAAAGACTATAGCCAGACGATGAGAAGGTAAGGGAAAGAAAAGCAACGAAAGAGAAAAAAGCACTATAGTACCTCAGGAAGCTCGGCTATAGCAGCTGGATCGACAATGACCAGAGGAATGGTTTCATCGGCATCAAGAGCGGTAGCCTCTCCCACTAATCCAATCTCAACATCGGCCATCAAATCAGGCGTCGGTCGTTGACACCTAGCCATGACGAGATCAGAGGAGGTTATCGCTAAATCAGCAGCTGGCAGAATAGTAGGAGGGTCATGATGGACACGGGGAGGAGATGCCGGCTATGCCAGTTGCACCGATACTTCAACGACTGTAGAAGGAGTAGCCAGTAGATCGGCCACTTTAGACTTAAAAACGAGTAATGAAATAAAAAGACAAGATGTAGAAAGAAAGGTACGTTGAGGTAAAGGGGATTCTTACAGAAGCAGCAGGAGTAGAAGAAGCTAGATGGGCTGGAGGAGGAGCAGTGAGAGCTTTCTTCTTCTTCCTGGCCAGGATCTTGACCATCGCCGACACTGCAGGGCACTTCTGGCGAGTGTGACCAGAGGTCTGGGATGCTGCAGGGTCAGCACCACCAACAGCAGATGGGCCCAGCACGCCGACCCCCAAGTTTGGAGTCGACGATGATGCCATATACACAATCGGCATGTTACTGTTGCTGACAACAGGCGCCGTCACATCTTGATCCTAATCAAGGAACAAAAGAAAGTTACAAGTGGAACCGGCAGAAATATTAGGAACGCGGGTGAAACAGGAACATACCTCGGCTACAGCGTCACCGGAATTAGGATCAATCGGAGCACAGTAAGAAGAGACGCCCCGAGAAAATAGGTGAACGACTGGCTCTAGGACGAACTTGGTGACCAACTTTGCAAGTCACCAAAAGAAATACTGGAGGGTAGGTTAACCAGAGACTCATACTCAGACAATGTCAGAGTCCCTCGAAATTCCACTTTGCCGATGTAAAAAGGTTCATCGTCAATTGGCTGAGACCAAGCTAGCGTGCACAGACGCTCAGGTGATAGAACTCATAGGAAGGCTTCACCTGGCCGTCGGAGAAGCCAATTGGCAGGATGAAAGGAGAGACTATGGCCTGATATACAGCATTGGTAGCATCATCGGAGCCAAGGGAAGCAAACCAAAATTGGCCAGGGCAGGGTAAATCCGCAGCCTCCACATAGGGGAACCAGACGATGTCATCACCAGAGAGGCCATAGTAGAAAATGCCGAACCACCTGGCAAAGAGGTCTAGCTTCAAGTCGTCCCCAGCAAAGGTGGCCACGGCTTCACCGAGTGAAGCACATCGGTGAGTATGGCCATCTTCTTCGTTGAAGACGTCGACGATTTTGCAACTGAGCAGATCCTGGCGCTCCATCACCCAGGCAGTACCAGCTAGACTAAATAAACCACCAGGGGCTGCTAACGTTTGCAACGGGCATACTAGCCTGAAGATACTGCGAAATAAGATGCAGAAGCCGGTAAGAGGATCCTAGCAGTAATCAATCCAACGGCAACTGCTCATTCTAGGCAAGTCGCTCGGCCAAGTTCTGCCAATTCTTGGTAGGGCTGAGGGTGGTGCTACAGAAAACAAACCGCTCCAGCCACATGTTCAAAAAAGCGACCTGCCCCTTCTCCTTAACCAGGCATGTCTTCTGATTATAAGTAGCCATGTAGTTGGTCCAGCCACCTAGTTTTTTCTCCTCAAGATCACACGTCAGCTTCCCTCTGAAATCAACTTTGCACAAAGGATCCACAACATTGAGATCAGTCAACATCAAGACATCAAGGAGAGTTTGAGACATCGACCCATTGACAAATATAAAAGCATTGGTCGTATCCAGCTAGAAGTAATAGGCGGTGGTGAGCATCGCATCATTCCGCTCGGTTTCGGCCATGGTGAGGCCGATACAGTGGACGATGTTGCTAAGCTGCCAATCTGCGCCCTTCACCAATGCAACCCTCACATACCAATCTTGCCACCCATCAATAGGGTTGGCCCAAGAACGAAATGCTGAATATGAATCTTTGTGCTACATACCGGATTGTCTGAATGGAATCCTATTAGTCTCGATATTGATCAAATACAATGGGTCCTCTTCTCCGTAAGGGCCAAGAAAGAAGTGATTGGGATATTTGGCGAAGGGGATAAAAATTTGGTTCTTCAATTTCTACAAAGAAGGATAAAGAGGGGTAAAAAGGAGTGCCTAGAAGAAAGGATCAAAATCTAGATCAAAAAAGAAAAGGGGAAGTACCTTGGGGATGAGCGATGAGGACGCTATGGTCGACGGGAACAAGCGGCGGCGGAAAAGCACGAATGGCGGTGAGGCTTGACCGGTGATGGCGGAAAACTAAAAGATATTTCGAGGGCAAGAAAGCAGGAAGCGTACAGGGGAAGGAGAGAGCTACCGACTTTATAAGGGAAAGGACCACAATGGTTGGATCACCAGTACAACATTAGAGCGATGCAACGGTTGCAATATTCCATGCAAAATTCAAAACATGCCCGCCCACGTCCTGAACATGGGGGCATGCGGTGCGCCATTACAGAGGAACTCCAATTGGCACGCGCTTATTTAAGAGAGATGGTCAAGGTTCGTCAACGATGATCGACTCAGGGGGCGAAATTTTCGAATTTTTTTTCTAAAATCATAATAGCCTAAGCAGGGAGGCAGCAAGTCAGCAGCCCCGGGAGGCCACTCAGGGGATTCGTTCGGCCAAATAATCTAAGTCCTTACGCAAGGGCTCATCAGCAAAGAATAGAAAAAGAAATGATTATTGCCAACAAGGCAACTTCACCAGATATAAATTCTTCAAAAGATATTTTATTATTCACAAGAGAGGAGCATTACAAAGGCCGACGGTAGGTAAAACAATTACAGTGTGCCTAGAAAGCACTTCAAGCTAAGGATGGCATCGGCCTGGGTCTTTTCAAAGGATACGATAGTGTTAGTCGCCTCCTCATCATTGCCGACGACTGGTCGAAGGGCTTGCTGCTTTTGGGCACGCTCCTCGGCCAAGTTGATCAAATCAGCTCTTTTGAGAGCAATCTTGATCGATAGGTAATTCAAGAACTGTTGCCAATTGGTCATGCAAGTACAGAGCCGATTCAGTTGATCAGTCCAGATACGTATTTTTGAGAGGAGGCGATCTTCTTCCACTCTTAGCTGATCTAGGTATGCTTGGTCTTGATCAGGCAGCTTGACGAGAAATTGAAGATAACGATCGGCTTCTCTCACTTTCGCATCGATCGATTCAAACTTCTGCTGATGGACCCTTTGCATCCCATGATCGGCAAGGCCAGCGTACGCTATAAGGTAAGCCGATTGATGCTCACGGGAATAGGTCCACAGAAGGATGTCGGCTAGGTCTTGCTTGAGCCGATCGACCATGTTCTGAAGATGGGATCATGCTGCCTCAATGTCTTAGAAAAAGATGCCGATCAGGCAACTGAGGTGATCAAGCAGAGCTGATAGGTCACTCGGCATGGAGCCTAAGGGAGAAAGAGCCATGTCCGATGCTTGAGATTCCTACAGGAGGCACGGGTGAGCCGATGAAAAGAGAAAAATGAACAAACACAATCAATAAGTTACCTGAAGATATCGGCATATAGACAAAGCACTTACGGCCAGCAGGGAATCGTTGGAATTGCCGTCCTCATCGGAGTAGAAGTTGAGGCGATTTGGATCGTAGTCTCCATTGGCATTGGCCAGCTATGTCGGAGCATTCGAATTGTTGGAACATGAAGGGTCTAGCAAGTTTGTGTTTTGAATAGTCGAGGCCTGGAGCTCAAAGACAGAGATGAAATATGTGAAAAGGTCAGGACAGACGAAGCGAGGGATTGAGTAAACAAGGATCAAATGACCAGAAGAAACATACCGGATCATGATCGCCAGACGCATCGTGATCACTCGGCTTGATCCTCTTGTTGGGTGGAGAGCTCGGGACATTGGACGCCATGACGAGAGATGAATAAAGAGAGAAAGACTAAGCTAGCGTATGATGAGAGTGACCGAGCTTGAAGAAGGGAGCTTATCAAGCAAGATTTATATACGCTCAGTGATCCGGTAATGCAGTTCTTGAGGGAAAAATTCAAAACGTGACGTTTCGCATTTTGAACTCGGGGGGCATGTGTTGACATCGAAATTTGGACTGGCGCACCATCGGCTAGGCGAGACAGGCAACGGAGCCAATGGGCCTGAAAGTGCATCTTGATGCATCTAGACCCCTAATTTGTTTTGGTATTTTAATGATAATAGTGATTAAATGCTACTAACATTGTTGCTAAGATAGATACAGGTATTAAGATCTAAAGTGGTATTGTAGCTCGATCAATTTTAAAGAAATCATCCTTGTATTACTTACTTAGGCTCAAAATGTGTAAATTGCGTATATTTTACATTCTCTTGAGTCTAGGTTTGCCGTACTATCAAGATTGATGCGTTGATTAATGATTCAAAGCTAAGTGCTCAAATCAAAATCTTTCTTAAAAAGTTTTGGAATTTTTCTAAGTTAGTTATTGTCTTTCCAGAAAAGTCGGATCTTCCGGACTTGTCCGGACCGAAAACATCATTCTGTTAGATTTTATTTACATGTCGGATTGTTCGAGTCCAAGTCGGACAGTCCGAAAACAGGCTTCTGTTTAATTTATTTTTTAAGTCAGACTGTACGGATCTTGACCGAACGATCCAAAAATATGTTTCTGTTTGAATTTTTCTTTGATGCCCGGAACATCCGGACCTATTCGGATGATTCAAAATTATGTTTCTGTTGAATTTATTTTTGGAGACGGAACATCCGGATTTTGGTCAGATGGTTCGAAAATTGCTCTTTGTTGGATTATATTCCGTGGCCTGGAGCATCCGGACCTTGATCAGATGGTCTGAAAACACCTTTCTAGTTGGATTTATTTTTGGTCTAGAATATCCAGATTCAAGCCAGACTGTCCAAAACATTGCTTCTATTTTGATTTTTATTAAGTTTGAATCATCTGGTTAAGACCGAACTGTTCGAATGAACAGTGCGCGATTTATTTCCGTAACGACCAAATTTGGGATAGGGGTATAAATACCCTCCCTCTCCATAATCAGGGCACGTGATTGCAAACCCTAGCAGCCCTGCCATATTTCCTCTCTTCTTTCTAGTGTGTTCATTCTTGGTTGGATTTTGAGGGAAGAATTGAGAGTTCTCCACATAATCTCCTTGTGTTTTAATTGATCCACTTTTGGGAGTTGTGTTGGTGTGTGCTTGATCTTCTCTATTTCTTGAGCACACGGTATTGGATCACGTCAACGGGTTCATTACTCTTGGAGATTCAGGTCTCCTAGACGGCTAGGCGTCGATCCGTGAGCATCAAATGATTACGGGTGACCGGACAAGTTTGTACTCGGCCTCGCCTCGAATTAAAGAGGTAACATAGTGCAAAACCAAGGCTTGCAGTGGTGAGCGCTTGGTGAGGATTAGGGTTGAATGAGACCTAGCCCTTTGGGGTTTCCTCAATGGAGATGTAGTATCGTTTGATCAAAACTTCGGTGGAAAATTACTTGTGTCCTCCTTTATTTTTGTTACTTGTGTTTACTATTGTTCATTAAGTTAACTAGCCATCACATGTGTTATTGTTATATAATCTTTTTGGCTAGTTTATGTTCTGCAGTATTTAAGGTTTTTAGCTCTATTGTGCATGGATCATTCGGTTATACCCGGATAATCTAAACCTAGGACATTTTTCAGTTTCATCTGGTACCCGGAGTATTCGTCTAAGTCTGGATAGTCCGAGCCCTGGAAGTTTGAACAAACAAGTTTTGTTGAGAATTTTAGATTGCCTATTCACCCTCCTCTAGGCAACTTTCAGGGCCGCCGATGGATGCTTAACAGGCGGAGAAGGGCTGTGCACGGTGTGGGCTGATACTTCGTGGGTAGTTTTTCATTTAGTTAGCACATAAATGAGTTAGTTAGGATTCTGCATTATCTATAGATTGCGTGTCTACCCAGTTATAAATATGTAAGCTTAGGGTCATTGTAACAAGTTCACACAACTCAGTCAATCAAACCCTTCGACGCATCGCCAACTTTAGGTACGAAGCATTAGGATGATTCCCCGTCGGAGTTATGGTAGCATCGGTTGAGTCTGATCTCTAACTTCGACGAGAATAGCCTATTTGGTAAACTGTAGGTTTGCTAGTTATCGGTTTAATGCATTGGTTCACCTTCTCGCACTATGCTTTATTGATTGAATTTGTGTATTTACCAAGCACTGTGGTTTAGCTCGTCGTACTAGATTAGATCATATGTCAATCATCAACGGCACGTTGTCTTGGTTGGGTCTGATCCGTGGCATTGATGGGAATATATACGAGACGGTCTGGCCTAATCTGTTAGACCGACGTTCATCGGAGTTTTAGCCGATAAGTTACCTGTTGTTCTGTCAATTAGATTTATCCTGTTCATCATGCTCGTAGCAACTCATCTTTACGTTGCATCAGTTTGGTTCAAACTATAGAGATTTGTATCTTAGAGTAGTAATGATAGAGCCAATTGATAGGGTTTATTACATTATATATGCTTCTAAGGATGCATCATTGTTTTCAATGGTGTTATCATCACCGATGCTAATAAGCTATCGTCAATAGTGTTAGGACATCTCATGTTTGTTTCCCTGTCAATTGCAGGGTCTGCTGTACCTCTTCCCTCTGTTCATCGGTTACAACCTCTATAATGACTGGGATGACAGCATTGTTGATGGTCTCGGTCTCTTTCCCAGTCATGGTGCCGATGAAGAAGAGTAGTCTTGAAATTTACAAAGTGTCCCACCGGGCGTGCTAACAAAGTGTGTTGATGCACAAAACGCAGGTATCCCTACGTCTTCACACTCGAAGGCCTGAGAGAATCTGCTTAGCTCCAGTGTAGGTCCTAAATAACTCGAAGGTGTCAGTAGGCGTGTGTTAACGGCAAAATTTGGTAAAGCCCAAGCCCAACACATTTCGGCACAGCCCATGGAAATCAAGGAATCCGGTCAAAGCATGGTCAGTGAAGCCCAACCATAATACGCGCAGTTGATCGGATAAAGATACGAAGAAGCCAGTAAAAGGGAAAGAAAGATTTTTTAGTTGCAGTCGTATCAATAAAAAGGAAAGATAGATTTTTTAGTTGCAGTCGTATCCATGTAGGACAGCAAGTCTTCAGAGTATAAATATATAACGTGTAGGTTTAGTTTAGATCAACAAAGAACTCTCGGCGCATCGCCAAACTTGCCACCAGCGAGTTCTTGCTTTCTCGCGGGGCTGCATCACTTCGATCTCCTGCGAGAGGTAAGTTTCGCCAAACATGTATTGATTAGTCGATCTAAGGCTTCATCGGTTAGGTCTGACATCTTAGTCTGTGTACCATTCATGCTGTATCAGATGTGTGGTTTAAGTCAAATATATTAATCTAAGGCTTCATCGGTTGAGTTCGACATCTTAGGTTGTGTGTTTGACTCATGTCACGTATCATTCATCTGGATGAAATGTGCTCTGATATGTTTAGCGTTATGATTTG
>KE372701.1:427014-441411 GCA_000418225.1 Zizania latifolia | reverse complement strand
GATGGGGAGAAGCGCTTCAGACAAAACAAGGGGGCATCGGCTACAGAACCAAGGAAACAGGACAACAAGAATATAAGCCTGAGAACATGAGCCAAGGACTTCTACAAAGAATAAGACGTACCAAGGGTGGCGGAATCGGAGCGCTGATATCGGCCGGATCGGATCGGGCTCTGGTGGCTCTTGGAGCGGTCACAGTCGGCGCCTTACGTTTTTGCCCTGGGGCCTTCATCCTATTTCCTTTCAGCTAGTCCGATGGAGTGGGGGCGCTAATGCCCAAGTTAGTAGTAGCCGATACAGGGCCGTAAACGATAGGCCTGCCGCTTCAGCTATCGGGGGGTGCTTCCAAATCGTCCTGCAGTACGAAAACACCGATTAAAAGAAAAATAGGGAAAAGATCTTGGTAAAGAAAGGAGGGAAAAAGAAACATACCTTAGAGTCCACCTCATCGAAGTCAGGATACAGCGATAGGCAGTATATCTTGGAGGGCCGATTGAAGAGGTGTTGTTTCCATTCGCCCCACCATCGGTTGAAGCTGACGGAGGTCGCTCGGCAGGCCAACCAAGATGTGAGATCCCCATAAGGAATTTGATCAGCCATAGAGAGGAGGCGATTGTACTCTACGGCATCCTTTACTTCTCCACGAACTTGGAGTTGGCCGATGAAGAACAAGTCAATCGGGAGTTGGCCAAACCCAAGTTGTCGCGAGCAGACGGTCGGATGGTAAAATTCATATGAAGCTTTTCGAGGATGGACGACGGTGAAGTTGATCAGCAGGATGCAAGGAGTGATGATAGCTTTAAAGATCTTAATGGACTCCTCGTCTCTACACACATCAGATAGCAGCAGCCGATGGGGGTATTCGTACTCTGCCAGATGCTCATAGGCATACCAGATGATCGATTCCCGGGTGAAGCCGCAATAGAAACCCTTGAACCAAAGACTCAAAGGATCGGGTGACATCCGGACGCTCTCACGACAGGTAGCTGCTTCACCCAAGGATAAACATCGACGATAGGTGGGGGCAGCATTTTCATGATGATCAGATGGAAATTCAAGCAGAGCAAAGGGGGTACTATCGGTGGATCAAAACTTCGGTGAAAAATTACTTATGTCCTCCTTTATTTTTGTTACTTGTGTTTACTATTGTTCATTAAGTTAACTAGCCATCATATGTGTTATTGTTATATAATCTTTTTGGCTAGTTTATGTTCTGCAGTATTTAAGGTTTTTAGCTCTGTTGTGCATGGATTATTCGGTTATACCTGGATAATCTGAACCTTGGACATTTTTCAGTTTCATCTGGTACCCGGAGTATTCGACTAAGTCCGGATAGTCCGAGCCCTAGAAGTTTGAACTAACAAGTTTTGTTGAGAATTTTAGATTGCCTATTCACCCTCCTCTAGACAACTTTCAGGGCCACCGATGGAGGCTTAACAGGCGGAGAAGGGCTGTGCACGGTGTGGGCTGATACTTCGTGGGTAGTTTTTCATTTAGTTAGCACATAAATAAGTTAGTTAGGATTCTGCATTATCTATAGATTGCGTGTCTACCCAGTTATAAATATGTAAGCTTAGGGTCATTGTAACAAGTTCACACAACTCAGTCAATCAAACCCTTCGACGCATCGCCAACTTTAGGTACGAAGCATTAGGATGATTCCCCGTCGGAGTTATGGTAGCATCGGTTGAGTCTGATCTCTAACTTCGACGAGAATAGCCTATTTGGTAAACTGTAGGTTTGCTAGTTATCGGTTTAATGCATTGGTTCACCTTCTCGCACTATGCTTTATTGATTGAATCTGTGTATTTACCAATCACTGTGGTTTAGCTCGTCGTACTAGATTAGATCATATGTCAATCATCAACGGCACGCTGTCTTGGTTGGGTCTGATCCGTGGCATTGACGAGGATATATACGAGACGGTCTGGCCTAATCTGTTAGACCGATGTTCATCGGAGTTTTAGCCGATAAGTTACCTATTGTTCTGTCAATTAGATTTATCCTGTTCATCATGCTCGTAGCAAATCATCTTTACGTTGCATCAGTTTGGTTCAAACTATAGAGATTTGTATCTTAGAGTAGTAATGATGGAGCCAATTGATAGGGTTTATTACATTATATATGCTTCTAATGATGCATCATTGTTTTCAATCGTGTTATCATCACCGATGCTAATAGGCTATTGTCAATAGTGTTAGGACATCTCATGTTTGTTTCCCTGTCAATTGCAGGGTCAAATTGATGGGCACACCTACTGACGCGTTCGGGTTATTTAGAACCTACACTAGAGCTAAGCAGACTCTCCCAGGCCTTCGAGTGTGAGAACGTAATGATACCTGTGGTTTTTGCATCAACACCGTCTTCCTAATCATTCCGTGTAAAGTATTCACCAATACACCGAATTGATTAATGAGTATATGATTTACTACCTCATTAACCGTTTTCTAGAATGATATCCATGGGCTCTGATTGCTAGACTTACCTTAGAGGGATGGAATTGACAGTTGAGTCTTTTGAATTGGCCCACACCGAGTCATACTGAAGGACTCTAGGCATAGCTTCTAGAAATTTGCAATGGTCTGCTGTACCTCTTCCCTCTGTTCATCGGTTACAACCTCCATAGTGACTGGGATGACAGCATTGTTGATGGTCTCGATCTCTTTCCCAGTCATGGTGCTGATGAAGAAGAGTAGTCTTGAAATTTACAAAGTGTCCCACCAGGCGTGCTAAGAAAGTGTGTTGATGCACAAAACGCAGGTATCCCTACGTCTTCACACTCGAAGACCTGAGAGAGTCTGCTTAGCTTCAGTGTAGGTCCTAAATAACTCGGAGGTGTCAGTAGGCGTGTGTTAACGGCAAAATTTGGTAAAGCCCAAGCCCAACACATTTCAGCACAGCCCATGGAAATCAAGGAATCCGGTCAAAGCATGGTCAGTGAAGCCCAACCATAATACGTGCAGTTGATCGGATAAAGATACGAAGAAGCCAGTAAAAGGGGAAGAAAGATTTTTTAGTTGCAGTCGTATCAATAAAAAGGAAAGATAGATTTTTCAGTTGCAGTCGTATCTATGTAGGACAACAAGTCTTCAGACTATAAATATGTAACGCTTAGGTTTAGTTTAGATCATCAAACAGATCAACAAACAACTCTCGGCGCATCGCCAAACTTGCCACCGGCGAGTTCTTGCTTTCTCGCGGGGCTGCATCGCTTCGATCTCCGGCGAGAGGTAAGTTCCGCCAAACATGTATTGATTAGTAGATCTAAGGCTTCATCGGTTAGGTCCAACATCTTAGTCTATGTATCATTCATGCTGTATCAGATGCGTGGTTTAAGTCAAATATATTAATCTAAGGTTTCATCGGTTGAGTTCGACATCTTAGGTTGTGCGTTTGACTCATGTCACATATCATTCATCTGGATGAAATGTGCTCCGATATGTTTAGCATTATGATTTGCTGTGATTTAGCAAATGTCTTGGTTTGGTCCAATCTTGCGGTTATAGCAAGTGATAATGCAAACACAGATCGGGCATGTTGAGGCTAGATTCTATCGGAGTATAAGCCGATAGGTTATCCCTGCGTTTGGATCTCATCGCCGTATCAGGTATCGGGATCGGGCGATATACATCAGCCTAAGTACTATTATACCTTGCTTTCGCATCCCGATATCGGCCCTAGTATTATTTTCAATTGTTCTCACAGATTAGTTGGCTCGGGCCGATACCGGTATTCCGATAGGTTTCATAACAGATACATTTCTTGTACATCGTGCATCTAATATGCTGCGTTGATTGGCCTTCACCATGTTCTTATTTTATTTACAGTTATCCGATAAGCATTGAAACGATCGGCTTAACAGCCGATAGGCGTTACTGCTTACGTTTTCTTGTTTATCTTATCAGTTGCAGGATCAAACTGATTGGCATGCCACGAACCGTAAATTTAGGACTTGCACTAGAGTTAAGCAGATCTCTCAGACCACGCGTGTGACCAAAAACTTCATCAATAGCGTGTCAGTCAATTTGACCCTGTAATTGATAAGAAAACAAACGTGAGATGTGCTAATGCTATCGGCGATGGTCTATCGGCATCGGCTTCGATAGCACGCGTGGAAACCATGATGCATCGTGAAAAGCACATGAAGTACTAAAAATACTACCAATCAACTCTAGTGCTAATACTCTAAGATACAATTCTCTACGATTCAAACCAAACCGATGCAGCGCAAAGATATATTACCATGAGGATTACAAATAATATTAAACCGATTGACAGAATGACAGATAAACCATCGGATAATGCTCCAATGAACGCCGGGCCAATCGATCAAACCAAACCAGCTCGTATACATCCTCGTCAATGCCATGGATCAGACCCAACCGAGATAGCATCCCGTTGATGATTGGCATACGATCTAATCTAATACGATCTATCAAACCGTCGTGATTGGCAAATACATCAATTCGAGCGATAAAGCATAGTAAGAAAAAGCAAATCAATGCATTAAATCGATAACTAGCAAACCTACTCAATCTGATCATAGTATCGGACTCAACCGAGAAAGCCATGAACACATTAAACAGTTTACCAAATAGGCTATCCCCATCGAAGTCAGAGATCATACTTAACCGATGCAGCCATGACTCTGGTGGAGAATCGCCCTAATGCTACGTACCTAAAGTTAGCGATGTGCCAAAGGGTTAATTGGTTGGTTGTATGAACTCCTTTACAATGACCTCGGGTTTACATATTTATAGCCGGGTAGACACGCTATCTATGGATAACACAGAATCATAACTGACCTATTTATTGGCTAACTAAATGATAACTAACAGGAAGTATCAGCCTACGCCACGCGTAGCCCGTCTTCGCCTATTAAGCCTCTATCAGTGGCCCATCGGCTCTACCACCTAGTTCATCAAGCCGATGGTGCGCTGATCAAATTCTGGTGTCAATAGAAGGATAGCCTTCCTTTCTATCATTAGATCAGTTGGATTGTCAAAATACAGATGATCTTTAGTTGGTCGGTGTCGCCTTCTCTGGATTTATGTTACCCCTTCTTCTCAGTTGGTGCGCATCCAATAGCTTCATCTACCATTATAAAAAATTAGGTCAGTAAATTGACAAAATATGCATATATGTAAATAAGTAACGTGAGTTTGTTATATATACCACTATCACTTGTGTCTACTTTTATGGCTTGTTAAGCTTTCTCTTCACCATAATTATTGAAAATGGTAGCCACAGGGATAGTGGGGCTCCCATTATTGGTACCACAAAGTCCCCTTCTACTAGGGCGACGTAGTCAGCAAATGCAGACCACCCTTTCCTTAGTCATAACCTGCGTCTAGAGTTTTCAACTTCAACCATATTGATGTAGCTATATCTTGTTCATATCTTAAGAGTGTCACTATTATGAATGTTAAGGTGATTGACAAAGCTTTTTGGTAGAAACTAAAACGATGAGATAACATCGCATCAGTTTGTTATGATTTTGTTACCATATAAATAGAAAATACAATGTATGTACCATGTGACGCCTCAGGAAATGACCGACATTGAGTAGGCAACACTTTGGATCATAAGCTAGCACCAAAAATAGGCAATTATCAAACCAATTTCACTTGAGATTGTAAAAAAGTTGATAAAGTAATCCACATTGCATATTCATATGTCACTTGTATTTGTAAATTAAACTAAACTGCATTGCATAACTGGTACTAAAGATACAACATTTGCATTGCATGTTTATGTGAGTGCATACTAGTGAAAGTTGCCTAGAGGGGGTGGATAGACGATGTAAAAATTTCACCCTCAATGAACGGATCGGCGCTCCCGGGAGGGTCCTTGACACCCCCTCAATGGATCCTGTGATTACCACGGATGGATTTGAAGAATGGCTGATGGAATCGAGAGTTGGAGAGTGAGGGCGAAGTGAGGAACTGAGAGGAGAGAGAGAATCGAAGGGGGCGCTGTGCTATTTATAAAGTCTATCCTGGATCCTCTAGATTGATCCGAAGCATCCGAGAATCTAGGATAGCCGGAACATCCGGATTAAGCCAGATATTTCGGGTGCTCTAGAACTAAAAATAGATGGATCATATGGAGCGAAGAACTCATGCTTGATGCCTTCTCTATCAAGAAAGTCTTCAATTTGGGTGTTTTGAATTCACACCCATTGTCACTTCTCACTTTCTTGATCTTGACTTCATACTCATTTTAGACTCTTCTTACAAAACTCTTGAATACATCTTGTGTTTCGTTTTTGTCATTTAAAAAGAATACCAAAGTAAAACAAGAATAGTCATCGACGATTACAAAACTGTATTTGTTACCGTCAATACTTAATTAGGCCATGGGTCCAAATAGATCCATGTGTAGGAGCTCAAGTAGCCTTCTTATCGTCATGATGTTCTTGGTGGTGTGTGGCGTTTTAACTTGCTTTTTGGCTCGACAAGCGCTACATAACTTATCTTTCTCAAATAGAATATTTGTTAGTCCTAGAATGTGTTTCTCTTTGAGAAGTTTTAACAAGTTTCTCATACCAACATAAACTAGTCGGCGATGCCATAACCAACTAATTCTAGACTTGGCCACCAGGCAAGTTTCAGATTCAACCTTATCTAGTGCAAAGTCAACTAGATAAAGCTTTCCCTTCAACCTACCAGTGAATGCCACGAAATTGTCACTTCTTTTTAAAATGGTCACACTCTCATTAGAAAAGAGACAATTATATCCTATCTCACACAATTGTAAAATGAAAAGCAAATTATGACTCAAAGACTTAACAAACAAGACATTTGAAATTGAACAATCATTTAAGATAGCAATTTTACCTACTTCCATTACCTCTCATTTTCTATTGTCACCAAGCACAATGGATTCATGATGACCTTAGGCTCAAAAGAAATGAACATCATTTTCTCTCTGGCCATATGGTTGGTGCATCTACTATCCATCACCCAACTTGACCCACCAGAGAAATAGTCCTACAAGATGCCAAGACTCTCATTTTCTTTCCTTAGGACTTCTATTTATTTCATGCTAGTCTCGTAAGTAATGATATCAATATTATACCATTTTGAATAACCATTATTACTTGTGAAGCAATAGAAGGAGTAGAATTGGGTTGAGACATTAGAGACTCAATCATCTCTTTAAGAATCTTATTGGATTCATCTAGAATCATAAGCTCGCTATTGAGAGTTTTGAGGGTTTTTCCAAAGTCTTCATTAGCCTCCTTGACTAAACTATTAAGATTATTCAATTTATCTACCCTTTTTTTCCTTAGTAAGAAGCTGCTCAAGCTTAAGATTATTTTCTTTTTTAGAAATTAGCAAAGCTTCTTATTTTCAAGAGTTTTTTCTTGCGACTCTATTTTTTCTATAAGTTGTTTGAACTTAGTTATAGCTTGTTTACTCATTATTTTAAGCATGGTTTCATTAACTCTAGATTTATCATCACTAGTATCATCTTTACCTAGAGCTTTGGACATAAATGATACCTTCTTACTTTTAGCCATAAAGCACTTGGGGAAGACAATATCATCGTCGCTTGACTCTCCAAAGAGTGAAGGCCTTGGAGGTGTGGCGTTGGCAATGGCGACGGTGGCAACTCCTTTCTTGCAAGAATCGGACTTCGATTCTAACTCGGACTTAGAATTTCAATCCTATTCTTCACCAATGTAAGCATGATCATTCATCTTCCCCTTCTTGTACTTGTGCTTTTTTTGCTATCTTGTTCCTTCTTCTTCTTGGGGCAATCGACTATGAAGTGGTCAAAATCGCCACACTCATAGAAACCCTTCTTATATTGCCTCTTCTTTGACTTGTTACGCTTCTTCTTGTACTTATCAAATCTGCCCTTTCTTATAAACTTTTTGAACTTCTTGACGAATAGGATAAGTTCTTCATCATCACTTTCATCACTTGATTCTTCCTTTTTCTTCGTCTTTAGTGCCACATCCTTGCCCTGATTGCTACGGTGTTTGGCAAGATCTTTGACTTTTTTGCTTTTTTCTCTATAAGCTTATGTGCTATGATTCTTCCTAGCACATCACTTGAAGTGATCTTCTTGAAGTCCTTGCACTCTCAAATTAAGATCACCAAGGTGAGATTCCTTAGCGCTATTGCACGGAGCAATCTCTTGACCACCATATGATTGGTCATGTATTCACTTTCAAGTCCCTTGATCTTGTTGACCAAGACAATGAGGCGGTCATACAGTTCATATAGAGTCTCGTCATCTTCTATGACAAATCTTCCAAGCTTCCCTTCGAGAAGCTCGATCTTAGACTCCCTCATGGTTAATGTATGTTCATGGGCTACTTGCAAAGCTTCCTATATTTCTTTGACTTCTTCAATGCTATCAACCTTGTTGAACTCTTTGAGGCTCAATGTGGCAAGTATGACACTAGCCGCTTGAGCATTGCGATAAATGGCTTGCTCTTCTTTAGAAGTCAAGGCTTTTGCTTCTGAGAGAACATCTTCATATCTATACCTATACATAAAATCTTCCAAATATTTGGATGCATGAAAATAAGATGTAATTTTATTTTATGTTTTCATGTCGTATAGTGTATATCATCAAAGTAAGGTGCATGATCAGTTGGCATGGAGATATAGTTACTACTAGGGTTTAGTTTGGAGTAATCTTAAGGATAAGAGGCTCCTTTTCTTGTATCGGTGCTATTCTTTTCAGAAGCGACGGAGGATGGTCTTGAGCCACCACCCACATCACGTTCCCTCAAGGTAGAGTTGTCACTCAAAATCTTCTCTCTTTAAGCGGTTAGAACTTTGAGAAGAGCAGGCTCTGATATTAATTAAAAGTTGTCTAGAGGGGGGTAAATAGGTGATCTGAAAATTTCTCGCAAAAAGCAATTAGTTCAAGATTTCCTAAGCTCGGATGTTTTGGGTGAATCTGGATGTTCTAGGCGTTGGATGAAATCTCAAGTGCTCTGGGATCCGGATGCTTCGGTTTGATCTGGATGGTCCGGACACAACAGAAAACCAACAAACAGATGTAAATTTAAATCTAGCTAACAATCTATATGAATACAAGTAAGAGCAAGATTGTAAGCTATAATTTTTACACAGTAATATGTTAAGCAAGCTAGCTAGCAAGTTGATCAAGCAATATGAAAGTATGAGCTAGTAAGAACATGATGAACACGGTGAGTTATTTCCTGGAGTTTGGATCCACCGATCCTACGTCTCCGTTGAGGGCCCCAAAAGGCCAGGTCTCTTTCAACCCTTTTCCTCACCAAACACCAACCGAGGTCGAGCTTAGATTTCCACTAATTACCTCATCAAAGCCGAGATAGAGCTTGTAGAAACAACTCTAGGCACACCATAATCGCTTTGGGTGCTCACGGATCGACGCCTAACCGTCTAGGAGGTAGCACCTCCAAGTGTAACAAATCAATTGAAAGATTTGTATGCTCAAATTCTTGTGCTTAAGATTTTTCAAGAAAATCAATGAACTCAACCACATGAAATCTTCTAAGAAGATGAAGCAAGAAGTTTGCTAGAAGATTTGTATTGCACTCTCAAATAAAATCTCAAAGATTTGCTCAAGATCTAGCTTGGAAGAGAGTGAAGCTGTGTTTTGGAATGAAACTCAAGAGTTCTTACCAGTCCAAATGAGGTGAGGGGGTATTTATACCCCTTACACAAAAAGTGATTGTTTGGAAAATATTTTGCAACTATTCATCTGGATAATCCGGACCAATCTGGATGTTCCAGGTTTTAAACCCCGAATGTTCCGGTTTGAGCCGGAGGTTCTGGTCTCTAAAATAAATCCAAACAGAACAATATTTTTGGATCATCTGGGCTTGTCAGGATGTTTCGGGCCTCAAAATAATTTCGAACAGAACGATATTTTTAGATTATCCGGGCTTGTCTAGATGTTCCGGGCCTCAAAATAAATTCCATCCAAAACAATATTTTTGGAGCATCCGAACAAGTCTGGATGTTCTGACGTTATAAAAAATCTAAGACGGAACATAATTTTCAAAGCATCCGAATTGACTCGGATGTTTCAGCGTGTTAAAACTACGAAAACATAACCATATTTCCGGATGGTCCGGATAGGTTCGGATCATCCGGGCTTGCTGAAAAATTCTGGTTCAAGTTTGAAAAGATAAAAAAATGTTTTTCTTTGAGCACAAAGTTTTGGAACAACTTTTCAATGTATCCCTCTTAATAGTACGGTTGTCCTAGACTCAAATTCATATGTAAATTATTATTTTGCGCCTTTTAGCCTATTTTGGACTAAACGCAGCTTTTATCTAAATTTGTTTCAATTGCAACTCTATTTTTCCTAAAATCTCTGCATTCATCTCAACAATATAATTAGTAGCTTTTGATCACTATTGTTATTAATACACCAAAATTAATTAGGGGCCTAGATGCATTAAGATGCACTTTCAACTGATCGACCGACGCAAAAATAGAAATCACATGTGCATTGCAGTACTAACATTGTGATATAGATTACTACATCTACGCATAGCATTTGTAGTACAGATTAGCCAAAAAATAACATCTCATAATGCAGCGTTCAATTAACCCTAAAATAGCCAAAAAAGGAGGAAAACAACATACCATGGGGGCGGTGGGTCTACTGCTGAAAGCACGATGTCCGGTGGCACCACTTGGGAGGCTTGTCATGTCGTAGTCTGATCTGGATCACCGATGAGTGATTGACTGGGCTAAACCCTAAACCCTAAACTGGTTGCACGGATAAAAGAAGAACTAAAGAACAGAGGAAGAAATAAGGAACATGAGATTTTAGGGGATAGCGGATATATTAGGAGAAAGGTTTAGTACCAGGTCGAAATACCACCCAGCGCTAAAGTTATTAGCCCTGGTTGGTATACCCACCCAGTACTAATGCGTAAGCTTTTAGTACCTGTTGGGTACCCCGGCCGATACTGATAAGTTTAGTTTTAGGTGGTCTCCCGATCCGGTACTAAAACTCTTTATTAGTATCGGTTGCAACTACCCACGACGTTCTCTCTCTTTTCTGACTGTTGCAGATGACTTTCGGTACCGGCTCAAATTGGAATGGGTACTAAAAGGGGTGGATGAAAGGTCAACTATGTACTCATTAGCTATTTTTTAAATTTAAACTCTCTGAACAAACCTTGTGCAGGAAGAGGAAGTCGTGCAAAATAAGGGTGGTAATTTGGCTTGGGGCTCGTGAGCTATCTCGGGCTCTAGCAAGCCAAGCCGAGCCTGGCTAGCTCGGAGTGCCTTTGAGTCAAACTCGAGCCGCCTTGCCTGGCTTGTCAGTTGGCTGAGCTGAGCCGAGTCGGCTCGTGAGCGGCTTGGTGGCTCGGTCAGCTTGGCTCGGAGTGCCTTCGAGTCAAACTCGAGTCACCTTGCCTGGCTCGTTAGTTGGCTGAGCTGAGCTGAGTTGGCTCGTGAGCGGCTTGGTGGCTCGGTCAGCAGGTCTGGGAGAGGCCCAGCCAGGTAGCCAGCAGCCCATCAATTGCAAAGCGAGCGTGCATGAGCGTCAGGGCACCACCCTCTGCAGAATACAGTCCGCACACAGGCCACAGCCTCGGGCCTCCGTAACTCTCGTCTCCCGATTCTGCCGCCTCTCGATTGGCCGCCCACTCGCCTAGCCACCGCTGGCCGCCAGCCGTCGCGCCGCCGCCTCCGCCTGAGCCCTGAAATGGTGATTCTGGCGAGGCCAAGCCCCGAACGGTCAAACTCTCGTCCCACGGCCGCAGTCCTGTTGTTCGTCTGTCCCACATCAGATCAGAGTGTGTTTCTTTTGTGTGTTCAGATTAGAGTTGCTCTTTTGTGTGTGTTTCTTGGCCTTGCTCCTTTCGTGCATGGTTATGTTAGTTGCATCAGAGATTCAGAGTTCGTGCTTTTGAGTCTGTTTCTTGCGTTTGAGTGTGTTTCTTGCGTTTGAGTGTGTTTTAGAATTCCGATGCTACGTGACAAAATCTAAATAGGTACAAGTTATGATCTTATAAAATATAGCTGGAATTACTTGAGATCTACAGCAAATATCTTGAAGCCAGTGTTAGAAAAATCAGTGATCGATAACTGATCGACCGACCACTGAGTAGGGATTAATCGGTTAATCAGGGATTAACTGAATTAATCGGTCGACCGAATAGTTAGCATGTATTCTAAGAGAAATCTCTACCTGCCTTTTTTATATCTTTTTCTCTGCATCTCTCATTTGCCCACCCGTGTTCTCTTTCTGGTTTGTCTCCATGTGCTGCCTGACTGCCCTCCTCTCTTTCTCTTTCTCTCTATCGCTGCCCATGCCCATGCTATCTCTCTTTCTCTTTCTCTCTGCTACTGCCCATGCCCATGTTATCCTCTCTCATTCTTTGCCCCTTCCTTCTCCTCTTTTCTCCATTGAACATCAGGCTCCAATGGCAGCTTCTGAAGTGTGGTTCTAGCAACACGAGGCCAGCGCAGGCGCACTGCTCGCCATGGATCCAGTGGCAGCGGCGCAGATCCGGCTGTGACGTCGTGGATCCGGCTGCGGCGGCGTGGATCCGGTGGCGGCGATGCGAATCTAGCGGCAGCGGCACAGATCTGACAGCGACGGCGTGGATCCAAACGACGACGGCACGGGATGATTGATCGGTGGAGGGGCAATTAATCGGATTGACCACCAATTAATCGGTTTGACCAGCTGATTAATCACCCTCCTGATTAATGTGTTGATTATGCTGTTAAATTACTGTAGAGGTGCTAAGCACCATTTAATCGACTAATTAATCGGCTAATCGGCCGATTATTTTCATCAAAGCTCATGATAAAATTGCTGCCGTAGAGTGTACTGTGCTGCTCGGGTTGTGTTATAGGCGAGCCGAGCCAGCTTTCTGGCTCGTTTGACTGGTCGAGCCAAGCCTGCTCAGCCTCGCCTAGTTGTCACTCCTAGTGCAACATGCGGCTGCCTGCCAAAAAAGGAGATGCCGCAGTAAATGCACTCAAGCTACTAATCATTATTTATCAGATGGAGAATTAGTTATTAGTTAATGGGATCAGTACAGTGAAACAGGACGTGATTTGGTTCCATCGGGTAAATCGAACAACTGCCTAACTCGGCACACACAGTTCCATGCTGTAATGCCTTGGCTCTCGAAATTAGTAACGAATAAAACTGATTTTATAGTATTCGAAGAGATACGACAACTTTAATATTAATTTTTAAAATTAATGCTAAAATTATAGTATTGAACTATAAAATTTCTCTATGAATAAACATTATCCGTTTACCAAGCTGAGAGTGATAAATACTTTGTGTTAACCAAACATGTTACTATTAAATGCCATCTTTCACCTAGCTAAAACCTTAAACTAAGGTTAACGAGTCAGTAACCGCTGTTACGTTAACCCTACTCGTTGCATTCAGATAGGGAACTGATACTACTAGGGGGCCTACCTGAAAGTGACAGTGGGGAGTAGCCGTTGGGCAAGGTTAGCTCAGCTGCTGGTCAAACACGGCTGGGGACGGGACCGTGTGGACATGTCGCTGCAGCCAGGCGTTGCTTTGCTTCCATTTTTTATTTAAGGCCCTACGTAAAATACATTTTACTGAAAAAAAAAAAGCAAAGACACGTGAGCTGGACCTACGGAGAAGCAGAGAGAAAAATACTACTCCTCAGTTTCATAATTTTACAACCTAGAACTAAATAAATTAAATTTAATATTTTATAATATAATAAATCTAAATAATTTATGAGACTGAGTGAGTACTTGGCATGAGAAGATGATCATAATTAACGAGAGTATAGCCTTTTTGGTAACCTCGTTTTAGTGCTTAAGATTTAAAAACAGTTAGTGATTATCTGAAAATTTAAAAATTTGGTAGAGTTGAGGTTCTTCAACTTATGAATAACAGTTTAGTTCTAAATTTATAATCTAAATAAAGAATCTAAATTGTTTATGCCACTGTAACTGCTACGGCAGCTGCTGTAGCTTACATAATTTTTACCAAACATGTTCTACAACTTTAAGAGCATGGAGATAGATAAGAGTAAATCATTTCACAACTTTTCTATTAGGACCTCACGAAAAAACCCGTCATTGTAATATTCTGCAACTCATTATTTTTTATTCCTTTTTTTTTTTGCAACTCATGTTAATTTCCATGCGATGGCATCGAGCAAATTACTCCTATCTCTCTAACCCACCACGTGTGTCACACTAGGATCAGCGACACGCCGAATTAACTTGTCAGCAAGTTATAGTGGTCCATGCATGCTACAGTGCTAAAGTCGATCCCTCTTATCTTTTCCTCCCAGTGGACCAGCAGATTAATCACCCCTCTAAACTGTCCCATCAAACAAATCTAGATTACTGCTTCAGTTATCTAGTACTCCTAGGGCCGCAGAGAGCGGTTGTATCAAGCCTGTGAATA
>KE372701.1:404337-414956 GCA_000418225.1 Zizania latifolia | reverse complement strand
GAGAGCAGAGGGATTAAATACATAGGGTTTTTCTGATTTCTTTATATATTTGTTTAAACGGGTAATCAGGTGAAGCGGGTACGGGTAGTCAATACCCGTACCGTACTCGTTTACCCGTCGATATAAGTTTTGACCCATAAATATACCCGCGGGTATAAAATTTAAAACATACACGACTCTAATATGGTTTTTACTTAAGGGTAAACGGATATACAGGTATAATTGCCATCCCTACTCGTGAAAAGTTTGTGTAGGTGCTACCTCACCTTCACAAGGAGAAGAGATGACTTTAGTGAGAACCAAATTCAATTTTTGTGGTTGCTTGGTGAGAAAAAATTGAAAAGGACCTAGCTCTTTAGGGCTTTTCAATGGAGACTTATAATCTAGTTTGAGCTCGATCTACTTTCTCGTTGATAGATTTAGTTAGTACCTTGTTTTTGTCAGATTTCCCCGGATCACAAACAGCAACGCGAGCTAGAAGTAGAACACACACGAGCAGGAAGAAGAACTGGACGCTGGAGAGTTTTTTGTGCTGTGATCAAGCTGCAGTTTTTCTGGACTCTTTTTCTTGATTGTTAAAGCAAAGTGATTACAACTAAGTAAATGAAACAGCCCACGATGCGCTACGCGCGCTCTGGACTCAGACTCCACGAGCTATTCTCGCTGGGACTCAACTGACAGCTGAAAAGAATAGTAACTACTGAAAATAAACCGTAAAAACAAACTTGGCACAATTTTTTTTCTGACAGTTTTCTTGTCAATTTATCTTTGTACCAGTCTCTAGATTCAAATCCGTGCAATTTAGATCTGTGGATGTTGGTTATTTGGAGCTGATCATTTCTGTTATAAAAAATTCTTAGTTGAGACCGGGTTCTGAACCTGGAAGTTTCAGACTGTTTTATTCCATTGCATGTGTTTATTTTACAAAAACACCTATTCACTCTCACTAGACGACATCAAGATCCTTTCACTAATAACACTAGTGAAAGATCTATCTGAAATTGTTAGTCTACATGAAGCTCCACCCCTGTGCTCGTGTGTAATTGAAAAAAAGAATCCCTAACGAGCATTATCCTAGCTAGATAGATTAATAAATTCAGAGTTTTGCCCCTTGGCACTGACATGTGAGTGAATACCATATTTCAATTTCATCAACAAGATGAGAGTGCAGACAGGCTCACCTTTCAAATTACCTGCTGCTCCAGCCTCCAGATTATCTGATCCTAAACTATCTTTCTGGTGTGGTTTGGCAGGGTGCACCAATTTGGGATAAAGCTGATCCATTGTTCAAATCTCAAGATTCTCTTTACTGCATGCAAATAGCAGGAACATATTCCTTTCTTTTAACCTTTCTTGCATGATGCCCTCCTCCTTTGAATGAATGAATGGATCAACAATGCCTTTACTCTTTTTTAGGCTCCAAACACTTTGTCACTCACTCATGCCTGACTCCATCTGCTGGTCTTCTCTCTCTCTCTCTCTCCCTCTTTCTTTTCAACATACTATGACCATTTTAAACAAGTTTGAACTGATGATGTGCACATGCAAGTAGGGAGCAAACATGCCATAGGCATCAGTTGCAGCACATTAATAAGGCTCTTCACTGTACTACCAATCTTGCAGGAGCTAGCCAGTTTACATCTTTTAGCTAGTTCAAATGGGAGCTAGAGGAGCACTGTATTAAACTAAGGTAATCTTGAAGATGATGGGCCCATCATGCCCAAATGATGCCAGGAAAGTGTAACAGATGGGGAGGATATCAGGCTACCAGCCAAGGGAGCCAAAGTGGCTTGTAATGAGGACTTTTTTGTCCATTTGGTTGGAAGTACATGCTTTTAGACCTGCACATGCCAGGTTTCTGTGAAGGATATAAATGATAAGAGTGTAGGACCTCAAAGTCTAATTTGTGTTCCTTTATTTTTTGTGAATATTCCCTTCTACCTCTAGTAAGGCAGGGTTTATGTATGGTTCTCTGTTGGTTTTGTGATGATGGTTACTTTTTAGTGTAAAATTTATAGTATGTTATGTTGCAGCTATATATATGCTAGACTGTTAGTACTCAGTTGTCAGGCGTTCTGCATGGATTATTTAGGTACTGACGCATTTTAGTTACAACTGGTAGTAGATAAAGGGCACTTCAAATGTGTTGGTGTTAATCTAGCTTAAAAAGCAGATGAATTTTGTTGAGACATGCATACCTATTGTCTAAGATCTGCTTTGTTTCACTCCCATAACCATAATGATGAATCTTCTGTGAAATATCACTGGAAGTAGTCCTGTCGGACATTCAAGATAAACAAGCCTCTCTTGTTATCCCAGCTTACAATGCAAAAGGCCATTGAAAAGATGCAAACAGTTTCATAACAATGTTACTACTACATCAATCAGCCCCCAAATGGCCAAATCACATCGAAGCACCAGGCACCATAGGGCATGGTCACAGGTCATACAAGAACAAACTGGAAAGGTGAAAGAAACTATTTGACCCCCACCAGATGCAAGGGCCAAACCATGCCTCCTGCATGCACAAAACCAATGTGTGTGCAATTGCAAGTTTGTACTGAATCCAAGCCAAAAAAAAGTCTAGTCTGCTTCACTGACCAAAAACCGCCAATCCAGCTTTTCTCCCTCCTTGCACTCACTGCTATGCAGTATGCACACACACACACACACACACCTGGCTTTCGCAAGAACCCAGAAAAGGAGGCAAGCAGAGAGCAGAGGCAGCAGCAGCAGCACACAAAGTTGCGAGCTCCCCTGTTCTTCTCGCTGCTCTACTGCCGATGCAGCGAAACGCGAGAAATTTTTCTGGACCAAAATAAAAAACACACACATTTTCAGAGAGTGTGAGAGATCCAATGTCCATCAGACCCAACGACGACGACAAAGGATAAACAAAAGGTTGCCACTGTAAAAGAGGATCCAATGCGTTTGCGATGTTAAATTTTTACTCTACCCGGGAAAATTTACATAGGATCCTTCCTGTGCTTCCTTCCACGGTTCCACCCGTGTTTTTGGCATTCCTTCTTGAAAGCATACGTACATTTATTTTCTAGCGGTTTTTCTACCGCTGCTTGTAACAGAGCTGTTATTTGCTATGCTTTAGTTTATGTATGATTATAATAAGTCGACTTATATAAAATGAAAAAAAAGAACATAAAAGACTTATATAAAAAATAAGTTGTGATATGTTATGTTTCAATGATAAAAAAAATTGTAATGCCCTTAATGGATAAAATTTATATTTTAGTCTTTTTAAATAATAAAATGAAAAAACTAGGTTCTACTATCTTATTAGATTGCTATAATAAACTGTTTTAAAAAGCTACTCCCTCCGTTCCAAAATATAGTCATTTCTACCATTCAAATTTTATCTCAAATATTACAATTTCTATAATTTTCCTCCCTAAATCTTTCTATTTTACTCTATCTGGAGCACTAGTTACATGTAATACTAATTGCTTGGAGTACTAGTTAAGAGGTAATTTAAGCTTTTTTCCTTATATCTTAATAAACACGTTAAAATCTAGAAATAGCTATAATTTGAGATGGAGTACCTATTTGTCCGTCTTTTTAACTAATAAGCTTATTATTATTTATTATAGTTATAAGTTGAAACAAATATATCCTTTATCCTTTACTCGTGTGATTACGGATTAGTGGTGAGTAAACAGTGGCAGTGGTGGTGAGCAGCTGTCCGTTTCTCTCTGAACTGATGAGCAGCCTCTGGGTTTTGCATGCATGCGTGCTTGGCTTGGCCGGCTACATCTGCTTCCCTCCATTTCGAATTTCAAATTCCAGTCGCCTCCGCTACCCAACGCCAGTCTCCTCCGGTCCTCCCCCTCCCACTGCCTGCAAAGCGCTCGCGCTCTCACGCGCCTCTCCTCTCCTCCCACTCCACCGCCACTTGGTGTTGTACTTGGTCTTTGTCTTCGTCTTCGTCTTCGTCTTGCTGTGTTCTTGGTGTGCCCTACGTTGTTGAGGCTGTTCTTGGCAGGAAGGGGAGCAGATGGGAGGGTCAGGGAAGTGGGTCAAGTCGCTCATAGGGCTCAAGAAGCCGGACAGGGAAGATTGCAAGGTGAACAGCCCGGTGTTCTTGCATTCCTGACATGGAAAAAGATTCGATTTTTTTCGTATTCTCTTCTTTTTGGGTGGGGAAGTGTTGTGTTTTTCTTATTTTCTCCTCCTAGTCTGGAGGTGGTTACAGAAATTTTGGTTTCTATCAGCTAGTAATATGGAGCAGCATCTCTCATGTTTGCACGGGCTTCTTGGAGTTGTGTTATTTTCCTTTGCCCCAAAGGGAAAACAGATTATATCAAGATTGGTTAGTTGTTCCACTTCCAGAATGGGCATTTCTGTTCCTGAAATGTCCCTTTCTTTGCTATGTGCTTGTCTCAGATTCAAGTAACACCATTGATTTCTTTCCTCAAGTGTACAGTTCTACTTCAGAAGTAAGGTTAATGGTGTGCTACTATGTTTAGCTTGAAGGCTGAAGAAGTGTATTTATCTAGTCAAAGTTCCTACCTTTCTTACTGCATTGACCATTTTTTAACTTTAAGTTCCTACCAAAGTTCCAATCTTTTCAATGATTTTTTAGCGGGGAATCTATTCAGTAATTACGGGTTCATGGCTGAACATTTCTCTTAGAATCTCCAGGAGTTCCGATGAAAGCAGCGATTTTGATGTGTTTTTTTACCTTTTCTGTTTCGATAGGACAAGTTGCAAGTTCCATCAGTTCATGGAGGAGGCAAGGGGCGGAAGTGGAAGCTGTGGAGGAGCTCCTCCGGCGACCAGGGCTCCCTATGGCGGGGCTCGAGAGGCAGCGCCCACCGATCCGCGGCGTCGGAAGCCTCCGACGACGGCTCCTCGGTTGCCGCGGCAGTCGACACGTTCTCCGCCGCCGTTGCCACCGTCGCTCGAGCCCCGGCGAAGGATTTCATGGCCGTCCGGCAAGAATGGGCCACCATCCGCATCCAGACCGCATTCCGCGGATTCCTGGTACCCTTCGCATCGCCGAGTTCACCTCCCTCCTTAGATCGCACGCGATTGCGCGGCGGATTGACTGATTGATCCGTGTGTGTGTGCGGGATGCAGGCGCGGCGTGCGCTGCGGGCGCTCAAGGGGCTCGTGCGGCTGCAGGCGATCGTGCGCGGGCGGCAGGTGCGGAAGCAGGCGGCGGTGACGCTCCGGTGCATGCAGGCGCTGGTCCGTGTGCAGGCGCGCATCCGGGCGCGCCGCGTGCGCATGTCCACCGAGGGCCAGGCCGTGCAGAAGCTGCTCGAAGCTCGCCGCACCAAGCTCGACATCCTCCGGGAAGCTGAGGTTAACTAAACATCCCAAATTGATTCATTCAGAGTTTCAATGGATATGGCATTAGTTTCACATAGCTGCATCGATGTGCAATTCGACGAACATTGTTGTTCAAATTTCAGATCACACAGCAGGAAGGAAAATCCTGAGGGATCATCTATTCATCTGTGTTGTTGTTTTTCAGGAAGGATGGTGTGACAGTCAGGGAACCTTGGAGGATGTGAGGGTGAAGCTGCAGAAGCGGCAGGAAGGTGCAATCAAGCGCGAACGCGCTATTGCTTATGCATATTCGCAGCAGATTGAAGGCACTACGAAATGCAATGTATGATTGAACTCTTTGCACAAATTATATGGCAGTGGTTCTGATCTGAATTTTTTGTTTAGAACTGCAGTTATGGTCTGAATGTGCTAATCTTTCTTGTCTTTGTTCAGCAGCAAACGAAGCCTAGTTCATATTGTCGGTTAAACCAGTCTGGTAACTTGCTTAAGCATCAACATTTCGACAAGAGCAATGGCAATTGGAGTTGGTTGGAGAGGTGGATGGCGGCGAGGCCTTGGGAGAACAGGTTGATGGAGGAGCACAACCAGACTAACTCCAGTTCGCCAGACCTCCGGTTCTCCAAGAACTGCGAGGATTCGTTCGGTGTTCTTGGAGACTTCTCTGAACCAAATTCAGTGAAAGTGCGCAAGAACAATGTCAGCAAAAGGGTCTGTGCGAAACCACCAGTTATGTCACACCATCAGCGCGTAAAAGCTCAGTCGATCTCGTCTCTGAGCACTGAATTGCACAATGATGAGAGCTCAGCATCATCATCATCATGCTTTGCGTCCACCCCTATATCGTTCTCCACCTTTGTCACAACAGAGAAGACTGAAGACACTGTCAGGGCAAGACCAAACTACATGAGCATGACGGAGTCGATCAAGGCGAAGCAAAAGGCGTGCAATGCTCAGAGAACGGCAGCAGTGAAACAGTTGGAGGATAGGAAGGCCTCAGCTGTCGACTTGAAAGTGGCTCAAGTGTGAATTTGTAATGTTCATGCCTTCATGGATCTCTATGCTGAAATGAAGCCAACTTCTACCTCTCTAGGCTGTTTGTTCGGTGGATTGCTCCATCCATCGGTAGTTCGATGTCTTGCTGCTGCATTCTTGAGGTGTGTTTGTGTTGCCAATCTGATGTCCAACATCTTGTTGTCGGATTATCCCAGTTTTGGGGATGTTCTCATTGTCAGTGGCAGTGTCTTTGTAAGATAGTTCTTTGACTAGAAAAATATTGTGGATTTGTTTCAGGTCGTGGGTTTCAGAAAAGGAAGCATTACCATCTTACATGAATACTGTGTTCTCATGTAAGGCCCCAAATGCTGGAAACTGTGTGCTATACAATTCAATGGTTTTTTTTCCATTGACCAGTATGCATGAAGCTCTCTACTTATTTTGGGTTAAGTCTCCAAAATAACCAATTAAACTATCAGAAAGTACTAGTATCATGTTCTCCTGATGACAGAAACACCTAGCTGAACAAGTAGGCAACATGCCTACACCTTAGGGTTGAATGACTAGAGGCATATAATCCTAAGTTGAACAGCTAATGCTAAGCTAAGTTGGAGTGAGACAAAACAGAAATCTCAGATCACTTAAACAATGGTCAGAAGGCATTTCAATGCAGCTTTAGCTATTGCCAAGACCAAGTAACAGGGCAGGACACTGCAGTAGATGCTTGGGTTACCTGTGTGCACCGTGCAGATTGCACGCTTTCAGAACTAATATATCCCTTGTAGATACACTTTTAACAAGTAAACTAATGGTTGGGCTTTAAATGGCCTCAGTAGAATCTGCCCAGAAAAATGACATGGTTAACCTTGTTTGACCTCCTTGAACTGCTGATGTCTCTGCAAACAGACAAGAAAGATAATCTCGGTCAAAGGACAGTGTTGTCCCAGAGAACAAAGGACCTAGCGATCTATTATGCATCATATGCTAGTAGCATTGTAATAGCTGAGTAATCCATAAAAACTAAGTACACGTACAATCTTATGTACTCTGTAATTAATTGCTATGAGAAGAATCAGTTTTCAGGAAAGAAAAAAATGAAAGGGAACTACTGAACTTTCGTCATGTGAGAACTAATGCATTTCCAGAGGGGGCTAGGTTCGGAAACGCACCACGCAACATTCATCATGAATCACTTCACAGACAGCAGAATCAATTTTCAAATGTTGTGATAGTATTTGCAAAGTGGTGGCCCTTTGGTTTTTGCTTGTATGTTGTTGGCCCTGAACTTGTCCCTGCAATCATAGTGATGAGTACTGAATGACAAGGCAGTATTTTTTTTACTGATTTGATTCATTGCTGCGCCATACTGATAGTGCATTGATTCCGCTCGAGGTATCAGAATCTCATTGCGAGTTTCAGGACCACCTTACTGGTATCCCCGATTCAGTCCATCAATGAGTGCATCAACTGGTCCGGACATACTGGCATTCTGGCTGGAATGGGGTACCGGGTCCATGTTTTCAGTGGTCACTGAAAACTCAATTTCAGCGACATCACGGTCAATATTCAGCTGAAAACTCAATTCGTAAAATGCTTCTTGGAACACAGAAACTTTACAAAGAAGAGGAAAAAAGATCTCATAACCAAACTGTTTTTCTGCCAATGAGGCAGACCATTAGTTTCGGTAGAATTTCTCTGTTCTGAATGCATGTTACGGTACAACATTTATTTCGTAAGGAGTAATACTTTAAATTAATCTAGACTATTGATTTTAGTTAGGATTAAAAATAAACTAAAATTAAAAATACTTGTAATAGGCAGATAACTGGAAAGTCAACGCAAAAAATTAGAAAGTCTGCGCAGAAAAATCAAGGATGACCCACAATCTTTAATCTTAGCCATTGGATCAAAACAAATAAACGGTTTATAGTATTTCTGATGTACCATAAAATTTGCCGATGTATAAACCTATTCCGTACATAGTCCATGGAACAGTTACATCATGTCTTGTAACCGTCAGACAAAACTTACCCTGCAGGTATCTTTTTCGAACTCGATCAGTTTTCAAACTGGCATGGCAGCATTGGAGGAAACAGTGAACACTGGAGACAGCAGCCGTCCAGGGTAGGAGATAAATGCCTTGACTGTGGCTTGAGACCAAGGCTCCTGTTCATTTCATTCATGGTCTGAGCACAACAGCCGGTGCAAGCAGAAAGCTGAAGCAGTTGTTCTGTTGAATGATTAGGCATGAATGCCTGAAGCCTGAGATAGTGAGATACCTGTGTCATGACGGCGAACAATGCGTACTAGATCGATGGATCGATCGATCGGGCGCCTCGTCATCTACAGCAGTAGGTAGGTACGAGTACTGCAGAGATTTTCATGTAGGATCGGAGTAAGTAATTAACAAATTCATTTCTGCGGGAGGCAGGAAGTGAGTAGTCACTCCATGGAGAGTGCACTCGTGAGACAGAACACGGGCGTGTCGTCGTAGCACACGTGCGTGCGGCGGGCGAGCTGCCTAGGACGCCGGTGCCGTCGCCGTCGCTGCAGAGCGCACGTCGCCGTCGGGCACCGCTCCACGGACGCTGGCGATTGATGGCGAGCTAGCGGACAGGAGTGATGAGGTGTAGACGACGGGTACACGCACGACGGGACGAGGGTTGGTTTGTCCTGGCGCATCATTCCAGCCATGAACGAACAATGCTGCTGCTGCTGCTGCTGCTGACGCAGAGAGTGAAGCGAGCGAGAGAGAGAGAGAGAGAGAGAGAGAGAGAGAGAGAGAAGGAACAAACAAACAAACGGTGCGACGTCGCAATCGCGAGCCGCGCAGGTGTCATCGACCATGATGCCTCTCGCGGTCGTGGACCACGATCGAGGCGATTTCAGTGCAAAAACAAACGGCCGAACTCACGCGTCGCGTTTAAGTTGTGGTTGGCGATTCTGGCTTCCGTTGTTTTCTTGCATGCAGGTCATTGGCAAGTAGCAATTGGCAATGCAGAATTGCAGTTCAGCTGCACGAAAATTCAGAAGACAAGGATTAACAATGGCTGAGACGTAGTATTCACTGTTCAGAGAGACGATCGACAGGCGAGCAATACAGCATTTGCATAGGACTCGAATTTCAATCGAGTGGCAATGTGGCATGTGGAGTTTTTTTTTAAAAAATAATATATTTTTATTCAAAATTATAATTTTTAACCTTTTGATTTTTTTTTAAAAAAAAACTAGACTCTTATCACCGTTTAATTCGGCGACATGAGTCTCATCAACCGTTAAAATGGCAATAAGACCATTGTCGCCAATCCAACAATCCATAGGTGCTAGAATCTGACCATTGGGTTATATCGACCCGCTGCAAATTTAGTGATCTTTACCGCTTGGTCGTCAAACCAATGGTTGAGTCGACTAGAAATTTAGCGACATAGCGGTAGAGGGGCTCATGTCACTAAACTAATGGTTGATAGAAATTAACGGTTAGATTTTGGTCCCTATTGACCGGAGATTTTGGCCCTTGTTGACTGTTCGTTTTAGTGATGGGGATCTTGTCGATACTTAAAACAACGACAATATCCTTATCACAAATCAACTATCAACAAAAGTCTATAGTTTTGTAATTTTTAAAAGTTTCACATAAAAATGCAGTTTCGAATAAATTACATTATATTAAAAAAATCCGTGGCGAGTGCATGTGTTACTGTGTTAGTGTTACAGCGGTAAAAACCAAATGGAAGGCTTGAATGAGCTGGGCCGGGCTGCATAGCTACCATGCCAGTCTGCCCATTATTACCATGTGGTACTACAGTATCTGCTAGCTTGTCGTGTTGGCATGCACGTGACGGGATACCATACTTCATGTTGCCTGTTGGCATAACTAAACAACCATCTAGATCGAAGAAACCCAGCTTACGACACCGGTTGCGATTTTAAAACGCAACACGTACGAATTCGCAGCATATTTTCTTGTTTGCCGAGCCACGGGATCGGTTTCTGCTACTACCTTCCCCGTCACGTGTAGCCGGTCAGTCATGTGTACAGCTAGCTACCGTACGCGTGTGTAGCACGTACTGCAACTACGTAAAATTAACCCGTTTCGCGACGACGGCACGTACGGTCGATCGACACGGCCTCCTGATCTCGATCTCGCGCGCGCGCGTCAAGATGAGATCACGCTGCTCCGGCCGTGGCGGTGACGGGTGCGGCAAGCGATCCACCGGCCACTCACGACGCCGCGCCGTGGCTTCGCAGGCGGGCGTGCGCGCGTGCCGGTACGGCAACCAACCACGGCAAGCTAAACTCTATTAGCCGTGAATTTA
>KE372701.1:364066-379358 GCA_000418225.1 Zizania latifolia | reverse complement strand
CGGCAGCCCCTCTGGCTCCGCCCTCGCTCCTCCTCCCAGCCCCACTCCCCCACCACCACCACCGCCGACCGCCGCCGCTGCCGCCACCACCACCGTTCTCCCCTCCGCCACCTCCATAGCAGCACACCAACCCACACTCCCTCTCCCTCACTCACTCACCAACCCCGAGAGATAAGAAACCAACAGCACTAGCCTTTTCTTGCAGAAAACTTGGCATGCAGCTCGAGCTCAATAAGTAGGGAAGGAGGAGGAGGAAGAAGAAGACAAGGGCGATCAGGAGGAGGCGGTCTTGGGGCGCAGGACATGTACAAGAAGCATCTCTGAGCTCTGATGGCATCGCAGCAGAGCAGAGGCAGAGTCAGGTGGCATCGTGGCAGTGGAGGACTCGGTTTGAAACTTTGAACGGGGGTTTGGTCGTGCTGGGACATCTATCCCGGGGAAGCCGACAAGCTAGCCTTGTCTTCACCCCCGGCCCGCGGCGCAGGAGAAGCTGTGACAACAGTAGCAGCGAGCTGAATTGAAACCGCCAGTCAAAGTGACGATTTGTTGGTTGCTGCAGAATGTGTGGCAGCAGCGGCAGCAGCACTGCAGCAGCCATGGCAACATTTGATTCTCTCCTCCTCATCGTCTAGCTAGCGGTAGCTGCTCTTGTGCAGTTGTGTTATCTGTGTGTGGCTGGGCCTTGTCCACTCCTTCCGTTCTGAGCTCTGCTTTGCTTCTGAACGTTCAGGGGCAGCGCTCATCTGCTCATGTACAGGACAAAGGTGCTATTTGCTAATCTTATCTGAACAATGTGACGGTGTTCCACACGCAAATTATAATCCGAAGTGATTTTTAATTTTAACAACAGTTTTAGTAACGTTTTACTTATCTTACTGACATCTATTGTTTGACCACAGGCCACAGTGACAAAAACTTTTTAAAGTTAATCCTGAAAGGTCTAAAACTTTAAAATTCACCGCAGATTAAAATTTAGACGTGAAAAAAGCAGGCTCCATATTAATTGCAGTTTGTGAGTGAGTGCCTTTTTTTTGCCTTTTAACAAGTTCATGGAATAGGAGTTGCGAGGAGTAGAGGGCTAGAGGCTAGCTGTTTTATACACCATGGTCAGGCGAGGAAGATGCCGTGTTGCAAATTTTCTTCAATGCATGGCAATATTTCATCCTACTTCACTGCCTATTTGATTAAGGAGCAAAAAAAATTGTAGTTATCTCGTTTAGAGAATATTTCCTCCCATTGCGTCCCACTCGTGCGGCTTTACGGTGCATCGCCGGGAGTAGTGGGAGCATAGATCTGTCGATCATCTTCCCCATCTACCTTAATCCTAACATGGCAAGCGAGCCTCCATTAGGTCCGCGAGCTCCGTCCATGACGCACACGAATATCAACGTCAGGACCTCCTGCCATCCCTCACAACCAAGAAGTTGCTTGTCGAGGAGGCTGAGAAGAGGTAGTGACATTGGATTCGAGCTCAAAATATTAGAGTATAATAAAGAGGTACTAGGAGGTATCAAAATTAACACTAAGAATTATGGTTCCTCTTGTATCTTCTTAAGGACCATAAAACCACTCTAGAGTATATAGTATTATTAGAGATAATATTAACTATAATCATATTATATCTCATCTTTCCTTATCTGTAGATTGTCTACCTTATTTTCTTATATGTATTCCTATATATATTGTCCCCGAGACTCAATGCAATACATCTAATCTACAATCTATTATTCACATCTCCTATCCTCCTCTCTCACAATTCAACACATGAGGAGGCCAGTTAGATCTAAGACGAGGAGCTTAGCGAGAACCTTAGGAGCTCGGCGAGACCCTCCATATTTCTTGCTGTCCTCTTCGCGTCCCTGCTCGCTGCCATTGTCACTCATGTTGCTGGTTCTAAGTGGTGTTTGGATGTGGGCTCATCTTCCTCGTCACCTGTGTCCTCATCGGCGCAGTCATGGATATGTTAATGTTCATTTTCAATTGACCACATATTCCAATGTATCGGCGGAATCATTCCATCCTCAAATCAAACAATATTTATAAGAGAGATAAAATTATTCCAACAAAATTACGTAGATCTACTCTATCCTATATTACTTTTGAACTAAACCTACCCTAGAATGGCTCTGCATGTATTTCATATGGCTCTGTTTCCTTGGCTGACGAAATGGTTAGGTGGCAGCGATCAAGAATCAAAATTACTCACATAGTCACATGGAAAATGTAGCACCGGGTAAAACACAAAGACGGCGAATTGATAAATAGATCAATCCATCATTTCAGGGTAGGTTGGCTAGCTAGACTGTTGCTGGGTCTGAATCAATCAGTTGGACATCCAACAACCAGAAGTATCTTCGTGCAACGAGCCTAGCATGATCGGTGAGCCGGGGTGAGTTGTGACAATACATGATACATGCATCTCTCGTTTAGCTAATAAGTTTCTAATCGAGATCGAAGCACGCGTAGATAGATGTGTCGGTGAAGTGTTGCAGTAATGCAGTACAAGGGAGAGTCTAGTGTGCATAGCCTGAAATCGCAGGCATGCAGGGCCATGCTGCCCATGCATGCAGGATGCTGGATGCAACAAGGAGGGAATCAACTCGTACAGATATGCTCATGCCGGACTGACAACTGACAGGGTCTCACTCCCTCTGTGCGGTTTGGCAAAGTCCCAGTGCAGACTGCAGAACGCCAGAACGGCGAGCCAAGGCAAGGCAAGGCGAGCAGCTGCGCTCGACGTCGCGTGCTATCGCTTAGAGCATTCACTGTAAGAGTAGTGGCTTCGTTCAAAAGCATCGTGTCACGTATTCAAGTCACACCTCAAGCTATGGGCGACGGTGGGAGCGGAGGCGGCAGGTGCTGCCGTGCTGGGGCGACCGGCGCAACTGACACTTTTCACCGAAGCTGCGACTCTTTTCACCGAAGTCACCGGTGCCTCTATAAGCTACAATTTCTCCTTTAGAACCATCATCTAAACTGTGAAAACCATGAAATGATGTGATAACGTGGAGCATTGTGAATGCCCTTACTAGCTTGGAGCCTTGAACTGAGCAGGCAACGGCTGGCTCCTGGTTGATCAGCTAGCTGATGCAGGAAATTTGTCTGTTTGCGCCTCCACTCCTGTGCCACCGGCAGAGGAGGCCAAGCCGGGCCTACCGCCCAGTTCCCAGTGGGCGGCCGGCCTGCAGCGGCAGCGGCAGCGGCGCCAGCCAGCCAGCCAGAGCGCATGCAGGACGCAGCAGAGTTATTGGTGAGATGCAGCTTTTGATCTGCTGCCGGATCAAAATTTTGTTCAATCATCGCGGCGGCCGTGCATGTATCGAAGCTAGGAGTAGCTGCTTGCCGAGAGGCGACCACCACCAGACTGCGGCCGGTTAGAGATCCAAGCGCCCGCCGGCCGGGCACCCGACCGACGGCGACGGGTGGTGAAGTAGCAGTATTGATTTCGCGTCGCGTCCCATCGTGTCACCTACTGGCCGGCGTACGTACGATGTCGTAGTTGCATGGCTTCCCTCCTCGGTCTACGGTGAGTCGGTGAACGGCTTGCCGGCCGGTTGCAGCCTTGCAGTGCGTAGGACACGGTAGGGTCTCTCAGCGACTCAGCTATACTAGCTGCTGCTGCTGCTAAACAGCCAGTAGCTAGTAGTCACGTGAATTAAAGAGATAATAAAAAAGATCAAACTGTCATACTAACAGTGAATGAGTACAGAAGTAATTGAATAAAATAATAAATAATTAAATATAAATATAGCATATATATATATATATATATAGTTTAGAGGTAAAATGTACTGGTTGTTATATTTTGAATAAATTTTAAACTTGTTATATTTTAGAACGAAGAGAGTAGCTAGCTTTCTGTGTTTTCATTATGTGTGATGATTAGCCTAGTTTCTTCGCTTATTTGATAGTTTGCTCCACCTTCATACACTATGATCTTATCTATACGAGTGATAAATAATCAAAGTGTCAAATTATCAAATTTACCTCTTTTTAGATTTGTTGTCTTTTTGTGCTCGCTACTTAGCTTAATATAACAAGTTTCGATGTAGACATTTGTATCAAGTAGATAAGCAAGAAGATATTTTTACGGGTACAAGATTATTATATTTAGAAAAAATTTAAACTCTAAAATTTGTTACATTATAGAACAGAAGGAGCGGTGTATATGGGTAGTTTTGATTCTCTCCTGTACCAATTTTGGTAGTAACAGGTTTAGGTACACCCAATTATTTAGTGAAGTAAAGTTGTATTGTTCATGTTTGGTTTGCTAGCATTGTTGAGCTAACTTTTGGTACAACAAACAAAGCCTATAGATTCGTGCCAAATGAAGTATGAGAGTTACCACTGATTTGGCTTCAATCCAAATCAAGCATAAGTAGTACCTCTGTCTTAAAAACCATAATATATTTTTCGAGGTGGATGAGTATATATTCGAAAGTGGTTAGATAGAATAATGAGTAACAATATTGAAGGATGGTGTGTCTACTTTAACTATAAAAATAATTTTTACAAATATTATATTACTATATTTAGAATAAATTTTAAACTCTAGAATTGCTATATTTTGGAACAGATATAGCAAAGTAACGGTAGGACACATTCTGGTTTCAATCAATCAAAAATAACCATACATTTTCAGTAAACTAGATTAGATTAGGAGAGATGCGCGTCATTGTAGGGATGAAAACAGAGTGAAAAGTTTTCGTCCGTTCCAGAAAAAACAGAAACAGAGAGGGTTATACGGAAACGAAAATAGAATACCCAGAACGGAAATAGAAACGGAATTTTTTATGCGGAAACAGAAACTGAATGGTGATTTTCGACATAAACGGAATATTCCGCATAACAAAAACAGAAAGTTTCCGTTTTCACTGTTTTTTTACTGCATTATATAAAATATTAGTTTTTACTTTTTCACATTATGTAAAACTTTGAACTATCTTCTATTTGTGAAATATTAAACAATTTAATTTAAATTAATATATAATTATTTGCTATAAATAAATAATATATATTCATTATAACTGAAACTTTCTATAAAACTTGTTTTTACTTTATTATATATAATTACTATTTATTAATATGTGTGCAAATTAAACCTATTTATTGTTTTATCATACTTTTTTTCCATATATTAAGGGTTTTTTTATTCTAATATATATTCGGTTTTGTATTCATATCCGCTCCTTATTCGGTCCGTATTCATTTCCGATAATATCCTCTTTTCGGATATCCATATTCGCTTATGTTTCTGTTAAAAAATAGGGAAACAAATATGACAACGGTCATTTTCGTCCATTTGTGCTCCGTTTTCAACCCTATGTCATTGGATGGAGACACGGTAGAGGGTGCAGCCGAGCACGTGTGTTATTGGATTATGAACAGAAAAAAGTAAAACAAATCTTAAGATACATTACATTAAATTAATAAGTATTATTTATTTTTATATCTAATGATCATAATTAAAATATGTTGACGTTTTACTTCTAAAGGTAATAGATCTTTCTGATCTAACAATACAATTAAAAAAATTAACGTCTTACCTTTTAAGAGATAAAAAGTTACCTTATTTATCTAATTAATGGTTGAGATTAATTTAATCTCTTATCTCTTAAGGGTAATATACGGGAAAAAACGCCCAAAAAATAAACTCCTTGTCTTACTTTAGTAAGGTACTTAAAAGTATCTACGGTACTACGCTTCCGTAACTACGATTTCTTTACCCTGGTTCGATCTGAAGCACAGCAGCTGCGATCACAGGGACAACAGGGCTCGACGGTAGTCCTTGGTAGCAAAAACATGCAATGCTCATCGATCCATAACGCCACGGCCCATAATGGCCCGGTTACTGTCGCACATACGACTCCGGCCCATCCGCTCCGTTCCTCAGAATCTCCACGGCCCAGCGAAACAAACACGTCATGACCCCAGATTAGAAAGCGATCCCGCCGCCGCCGCCCGCCGCCGGCGGTCCTCCGCCGCACGCACGAAAAGCCAAATCACGCTGTAAGATTCTATGGAGGGAAGGAACTGCCAAAGTTACCAAGGAATTACGAAAAATCAAACCAGCAACTCATTGTTTCTATCTTTAATGCATGCATGTATCTGCTCGTTGGCCGGGTGAGGGCCCAGGGCCCATACGGGCTGGTAGGGCCCTCCTTTTAGCACTTGCGAGCGTCACGTCCACATCTCTAAATTAAACTAAATACTACATTATTTTTTATATTGACATCAATTCACTACAATTTTGTAATCTAGATCGAGTTGTTCAGATGATATTAATATGATTACAAACACTACACCTCTCACACTGCTTAGATTTTGGTACAGAAAGCTAGAATTTTCTGGAACGACCGGTCCTAGCTATCACCGTCGTGGTCTCGGCCGCCTGCAAGTGTACGTACGTGTGTCCGTGCGTTTGTCACACGGAGGTGACGCACACACCGGCCAGGCGACAAGTTCGCCACTTGCTCTGCTACAGTGGCGAATAGGAGTGTAGTCTTGGCAGCTGGGACAGCCACAGGCCTGCCTGCTTGTCTCTGCCAAGTTGGAAAACGAAAGCTCTCCTTGTCCTGTGCCTGCAACTACGACGAACTAGGGGGCACAACTTGTGTGTTAATTGTAACTTTGTAGTGGAGAGATTTGTCTGATCTGGTGCATATGCATTCGCTGCAGAGGAAAAAGAAACTTCGGTTACCTGCTAGAATTACAGCAGATGCATGATGTTTACCCTTTAATTTTCTTTTCTTCTATCTCTACGTCCGATGCATGATGTTTATTTTGACGTACATAGCAGCGTCCACATTCACGTAATAGGTTCAGTTGGCACTTGGCACGCGTCTTCTTGTTCAGTGAACCGCGAGCTTGTGGTGATATTTCGTCTGTAAAAAAGAAAATCTTTCAGAGTTTCAGTTAACCAAGCAAATGGAAAGCAACTTTCTTGGGGAGCACCAATCTCGCCTGTTTGCTGGCTGTCTCTCATTCTGCAGAAACCTCATATGTCTGTTGGACTCTGAACTTTCTGAAGAGGTATTGTGCTGCTTGTATTCTAGTGTGTACGATCTTGCTGAATCGCACGAACAAACGTACACAGCTACCCATCACTAGCTGCCCCCAGCAACATGTACTAAATTACTAATTGTCCAATTCGATTATACATGCCTAAAGTCGTAGCAAAGCTGGTTGGTTCTTTTGTCATATTTGCCTTTTGGGTAGCACACCAGCCAGCAAGCTTGCTCGTGTGTTCCCAAAAGCGGTGTACACGCGCACATATATAATTCTGCTGGAGTATGGTTTGATCAATCAGAGAGGATGCTTCTGAGTTCTGACACTGCTAAACTAATGCTATTTGCAGATTAATTAGCATAACTGTAGCAGGAAGCGCATAGGTGTGTTTAATTTGTCAAACTCCAGTTTAATGGGCATGCAGAGATTTGTACCGGATTAATTTTACGATATATTCTACTAGCAAAGGAATTACGATCATTATCTCATTTTTATCTAAGGATTAAAAATAATTTCTACTATTAACTTAAGTAATGGCAACATAATTTAGAAAGGATAAAATCGTATAAAAATAAGTGATGCGGAGATGTCAAGCTCCCACAAAGATATATATATATACAAATTACATAATAACGATTGTATTTAAAATATAAACAATTAAAGTACTAATGTATATTTCAAAATCAACGGCTAAAACCAATTCTATCAATAATATAGTACTACAGCAACGTTCTAAGTACTACAACAATGTTCTCTCTCGATGATGTATAAATACGAGTACACGGGTGATATGGGGCCATGCATTTTCTTGCTTAAACTTATCAGGGACTTCAGCAGCAGCACCTAACCAACGAGATATCTAATGTATCCTAGCTACATGATGCCAAGCAGACGAGATTGTAATCAAGAAACTTTTTATCGTGATCTGATTCTCCAAGCTAGCGGCTGGACCTAGGCACCATGATCATCAGCTGGAGACTCACCTAACAGATGTCACATTTGATTTGATTCTGTTTCTAAGGTAGGAGACGCTCCCCCTGCAGGATTAATTGGAGAAATTGATGTCTGACACTAGACTAATCCACGTCTCCCTGTGAGTATTAATTTTTCCTTGAAATTAACAAGATGTGCAAGGATGTTTAATATCATTTAGCTTGAAGACACCACGAGCAAACTTCTGGTTCATTTCAAAAACAATCAAATTTCCTAATGAGAAAATTCTGTATATGCTACTGAAAATTCACCGATTCTTATATATGCCATTAAAAATTTATTGTTATCATATATGCCATTACTTTAATTTTTTATGTCCATATATGCTATCACCGTTAGTTTCAACGTTAGCCATCATTACTTTTTTCTAAATACCAAAACTGCCCTCAGCTCACAAAGCTAGCTAACTTGCTTTGTCTCGGCCAGTCTCAGTTGCGCTGGATTGAATGAGTTATTGGTACACACATGCCCATCGGAGCGAGGGCTAGCTGATCACAGAGCTTAAATCATCCTTGATTTTTAGTGAGCTAAGGACAGTTTTGGCATTTAGAAAAAAAAACGTTGACTAACGTTAAAACTAATGACAATGACATATATGGACATAAAAAAACTGAAGCAGTGACATATATAGAAATAACAAATTTTCAGTATCATATATAGGAACCGATGAACTTTCAATGACATATATATAATTTTCTCTTAATTAATTACCTATGTTTAAGAGAATTTCTCTCGAACCCTAATTAAAGACGACCGGCCATGCAGGCGATTTTAAACAGCAACATGAATTAAACTAAACATTGCACCTTGTTTTAGCCCCCAAAAGTGCAGCCATATGTGGGCAGTACAGTGAGACATGAAGCATTGCCGAAATCTGTCAATTTTCTCGTACTTGCTGCCAACGCCGTGATGTTCATACCGCTGACGTCAGCTCATCACTTAACTAAATTTTTTTTCGTCAATTGCGATCGTTTTCAATCAAGCGTCGCGGGAAATTTTTAATGGCGTAGTGTCACTTGCCCGAAACCGTTGACGAGGGTTCCGTGGTTTCTGTTCTTCTTCTCGCGAATTAAAGCCGGTTTTGCGAAACCGCCGCGGTTCCCATTCTTGTGCCGATTCCGGCTGCTAGGTTTCGAAGCATTTCTGGTTTTGAACTAGGCATGGCAATCAAGCTAGCGATTACCCTCTTCGTGGCAGGTTAAATGGATGGAAGCTGTACTGACACATTCCAGCAAACAATGTCCTACCGTTTGATCGCTATCGCGTGTTCCCTTAAATTAACTTAGAAGTAAATTACGTGATAACCGGAAAAATATAGTTAGGTTAGATAATAATCAAACCGACCATGTAATTAATAATCAGAATCAAACATATTAATGCTTATATAATATTTCTTCCGTTTCTGATGGTAAGTCATTCTGTTATTTTCTAGATTCAGTGTTTAGATTTATTGACCTATAGATGAATATAAGAAATGGCAGAATGACTTACGTTCGAAAATAGAGGAAGTAATTAGTATTATGTTATAATCTCGGCTATTTTAAGTTGTCCTAAAGGGTATATATTACTTTTGTTTTAATTTCAAAACAATATTGATTTAGTTTTTGTTTGATAGTTTCAAATCTACAGTTGCCTAAATAGTTCATATTATTTTTCTTAAATTTTAAATTTTAATAGCTAGAATTTATAAATAAACAAATATTCGGGAGCTGTGGAACATAAGTTTTATAATTCTTATTAGCTATATATTTACTAGTTTTTAAGCTCTCGTAAACTGAACATTAGTGACCGAGAAGTTTTTTATTTTTTATCAGCTAGATATTTATTGGTTGTTAAGCTACCGTAAAGTGGGTATTAGTGACCGACTCTCATAAAGTGGGTATTAAGGACCGAGACGGCAGAGGCTCAGGATGTAATCTATATCCATTGTGGTACAAGTGGTTAGATGGCTATAGTTGATCCCGGTTGTGTCCAACATATCATGCTGTTTCTTTTACTGTTGGTTGATGTAAAAAAAAAAGATGAACTTGTACAACGCCATAATCTAAAATGGCACCCAGAATTATGCATGGACTCTATATAATTTAAAGGCTGGCTGCGAATCGTGTGTTGCAGTATGCAATGATTTGTAAGCGAAGAGAGTAGCTATAGAAAATAGAGGAATTATATTACTTAACTATTAACTATTTATATTTTATTTAGATCCTTGTGGATTGATTTTTAGATTAGGAGATTACATATAAGCAGTACTCTCTATTTAAGTTTGATCATTATATAAAGTTACGATGTAAAGATAAAAAAAGTTAATGTTCTATAATCTATTCGATCTATGCAAAGATAAACACACCGCTCGTAACAAAGGACGCATGTCAATTTTATATGTTAAACTATTTAAACTTGTAGACATACTACTATACAATAATTATTTTTCTTATAAACTGAGTAGCATACAACTACACACATATAATACCATAAACTTAGTCACTTATCAAATTTAATTTGGATGAAGGGAGTATATATTACCTCATCCGTCTCATAATATAGCAATATAAGACTAAATAAAATATTTTATAGTAGAATGAATCTAGACAGTGACACTATATCATGCAACGGAGGAAACACTAAACATTGTTTAGACCGGGTACCAAGTTACCATATCCGTACTATCATACTTTCGTGGATCACGAGGTGCTAATCAAATGGCGAGCAGGTCTCGTAACCGGTGAGAAGAGACTATCGCTAGGGCCATTCTTAATTTGGAGATGGTTATTGCTGGCTCAGCATCTCAACAGAGAAGAAACTCACTTTCTTTATGAGATTAAATTTCAGTGCAAACCAATGTAGCTCCGCGTACAGATCGAGCTAGACAGATCGTCCATGGTTACAGGGCTGAACACTTGTTTAATCGCTGGCAATTTAAAGGTCAAACACGTTATTTATTGCCTGGCTAATTGCTCGTAATGACGTTCAGGCAGATTGTTGGGGGCGGGTGGCACTTTACACAGGGCATAAAAAATCGGGGTAATTATTTAATTTAGTCTTCGGCATGGTTAGATCTATAATTGTTGATTGTTTATTCTTTGTAGTATCTAATCAAGATTAAGCGATTGCTTCTCTTTTAGTTACTTCTATTGCAAACTAATTAGGCTGTGTTTAGATTAGGGATACAGTAAAATGAGATGGTTCTATCTCTCTTTTTTGAATGGAATCATCTCATTTTCTGTTTGGTCAGTGGGATGAGTTCATTTCACATTTTCTGTTTTGTTGAAGAGATGGAATAATATGTTATATAATACCTTATATGTGGGTCCACACATCATTCTTTCGTGCGCAAGTGGAACAAGCCCGTCCCCTCATTTTTTAGGAACAAGCTCTTCCCGAATCTAGAGAGAATATTCTCTTTCAGGTATCATCATGTCCCACCTATCTCTATCTCATCCAGAAGTCTTAAAAAATGAGATCATCCCATCCCATTCTATCCAGAAAATCCATCTATCCAAACACAGCATAGAGCTAGCTGCAATAAGTTATAAAGACTTTAAACAAACTTATTTAATTTTGACCAATTTTATAACATAACTATAACATCAAATTATTTTTATTAAATACACTATAAAATATATATCTTACTAGTTTCATATGTTAATATATTTTTTAAAAATTATTTAAAAGTTAGAGAAATTTAATTTGAAAAGATCTTAAAATATAAAACGAATGGAATATTAATTTCTCTCTGTGTTACTATGTATTACAAGTAACCCGCGAATAATCCTCTAGGGGTTCCGTTGAGAAGAGGAGCAGCGACGGCGAGGATGACAAGGACGACAACGCGGCCATGAGCAGGGATTAATTAAACAAACGGTTGGGTTAGGAGAAAAGAAGCTGCTTTTGCAGCCAATCTGATTAAGGGGGAAACAGCTGTAGACTGCAGTGTTCTAATGGTTACTCCCTTCTATATTATAAGTTATTTATTTTTAAAAAAAATTAAACTTGTTTAATTTTAACTAAGTTTAAAGGAAAAACATATTAACATGTATGATACCAAATAAATATGGTATTAAGACATATTTTATGATAGATTTAATTGAACTAATTCAATATTATAATTACTAATATATTTCTATAACTTTTATTAAAGCCACAAAAATTTAACTTATAAAATAGCCAAACGACTAATAATAAAGGAGTGATTAGCTAGCTAGCTGCCTGCTTGATCAAGCTCATGTACATGGAAAGTTCAGCAAGACAGGGCAATCATTGGTCAGGAATCAATCTTTGGAAGGTCAAGCTTGAGCTTAATTTCAAAGCTCCAATTTTTTAATCATCTGAAGCTTTAAGAGCCTGGTCACCTCTGAACCCGGCTTCCTCCACCGCTTTGAGCCTTTGACATCTGATGAGTGGTTTTACATGGGTATATATACTGGCACTTGCCTATATATACCCCTCCACACATGGTAGCTTGGATCACCAGTCATCACACGAACTCCTCCTGCCTTGCCTCTCTTGTCTCTGTTGCTTCTTGCCCTGCCATTGCATTGCAAGACTGCAAGAGTCAGTGAAGAGAGAAAGAGAGACCCTGCAGTTGCATTGCTTGCTTCTGGGAGAGTGCAAGAGCTAGCTAGCCAAGAAGATAGCATGGGTGGCAAGTTGTTGCTTGCTGCTTTCGCCGGCTCACCTCCCCTGTCGCAGGTGGCCACCTCCGCCGCGCACGGCGAGGACTCGCCATACTTCGCCGGGTGGAAGGCCTACGACGAGAACCCCTACGACGCCGTCGCCAACCCGGACGGCGTCATACAGATGGGCCTCGCGGAGAACCAGACCTCCTTCGAGCTCCTCGAGGGCTACCTCAGGGAGCACCCGGAGGCGGCCGGCTGGGGCGCCGGCGCCGGTAGCTTCAGGGACAACGCCCTGTTCCAGGACTACCATGGACTCAAGTCCTTCAGGAAGGTACGTCAGAAAGTGCTCTGCTTTTGGCTGCTTTGCTTGCCTCCGATGCCATGGTGCGTACGTGGTGGACTGATCAAGAGGCGGCGATCGTCATTTGCTTGCAGGCGATGGCGAGCTTCATGAAGAAGATAAGGGGCGGCAAGGCGAGTTTTGACCCCGACCGCATCGTGCTCACTGCCGGCGCGACGGCCGCCAACGAGCTCCTAACGTTCATCCTCGCCAACCCTGGAGACGCGCTGCTGATCCCTACTCCGTACTACCCGGGGTGAGCATCCAAGCTAGAACGCGCCTGCTGCTGCTACTGTTCCATTGCCCGGACAGTGTTCTTCTGCACATGCAGCTAGCTTCAGAACAGAGTGGCTGACATGGCGGCTGTGTATGCAGGTTTGACAGGGACTTGAGGTGGAGGACGAGGGTGAACATCGTGCCGGTGCACTGCGACAGCGCGAACGGGTTCCAGGTCACGGTCTCCGCGCTCCAGGCGGCGTACGACGAGGCCGCCGCGGCGGGTATGCGCGTCCGCGGCGTCCTGATCACGAATCCATCCAACCCACTCGGCACAACGGTGAAGCGGACGGTGCTCGAGGACATCCTCGACTTCGTGGTGCGCAAGAACATCCACCTCATCTCCGACGAGATATACTCCGGCTCGGTCTTCGCCACGCCGGACCTCGTCAGCGTGGCGGAGCTCGTCGAGTCGCGGGCGCGCCACGGCGAAAAGGACATCGCCAACCGCGTGCACATCGTGTACAGCTTGTCCAAGGACCTAGGCCTGCCCGGGTTCCGCGTCGGCGTGGTGTACTCGTACAACGACGCCGTCGTCACCACGGCGCGGCGCATGTCCAGCTTTACGCTCGTGTCGTCGCAGACGCAGAAGACGCTCGCCGCCATCCTGTCCGACGAGGAGTTCGCCGACGTCTACATCCGCACCAACCGCGAGCGCCTCCGGGAGCGGCACGACCACATCGTGGCCGGGCTAGCCCGCGCCGGTGTGCCGTGCCTGCGCAGCAATGCCGGGCTGTTCGTATGGATGGACATGCGGCGGCTGCTCGGCGACGGCGAAGCCACCGTCGCCAGCGAGCTGAAGCTGTGGGACAAGATGCTGCGCGAGGTGAAGCTCAACATCTCGCCGGGCTCGTCGTGCCATTGCTCGGAACCCGGCTGGTTCAGGGTGTGCTTCGCCAACATGAGCTTGGCCACGCTGGATCTTGCACTGGCGAGGATTAGCCGCTTCATGGACAGGTGGAACAAGGCAACAACGCAGCACGAACAGCAATAATTAAGAAGTAAAAGTAAATTGTAGGGGGTAAATCAATCGCCATATTAGTCAATTAAAAGGTAGTTTAATTATGGAGATTGGTGACACATATTTCTTTCATTTCTCTGCTATCTATCGATGTAACATCGATTTTTGTAACAAATTTTGTCTCGCAAAATGGAGACATAGATACAAGGCCTTTCAAGAACTTAAAATTCAAAAAAACAACCAATAAGAACTTGTTTGAGGGGCTTTTAGCAACTGCTCAAAGAATCTAAAGCTTTCTAAATAGCTTAGATTCTCGATTTAGATTGTGAAACTTAATAGCCGTAAGATTTAAAAATAAATTAGAATTTAGAAACTGAGAAATCATTTCAAACATGTCCTAATTAAAGCAAGGATCTAAATCGTTTACAAGCATTTTAGATTCTTAAAAAAATTGTAGCTGTGAGAATACTCTTGAAACATGCTTGTGTGTGTCTATATATATATATATATATGAGTGGTTTAGCTCATGCAAACTTTTCAGATCGTTGCAGCGTGGGAAATCTACTCAATCCATGTAAAGTTCCCATGTAAAATTATATAAAACACCTTTGTAATTAATTATTGCAGTATTTTTTCTTCTTCTTCTGCGTATTTCATGTAACTTTCTCGCTTTAAAAGTTTAAAACTCTATAGTATTACAGTATTACTAAGGTCTAATTAAGCTAGGATCCAAAACGGTATCTCAGCATTTGTAACTTGAAAACTATTTTGCACTAACAAACTTAGCATGCTTCCCATGCTCAGTTTATTTCATATCTGCAGATCGTTCTAGACATTTTTCTAATTGATTGACTTGATGGTTCAGTTCTGCTTTGACTCCTACTCATTTAATTTATATACTTGCGTGGTTGAACTGTAGTTACCAAAACTCCAGCATCTATGCCGAGTTCTAGCTAGAAAATCCATCCTTCGTCCAAATGTCAAATAAATAACACTACCAGAAATCGCCAATGTTAGGATAACAAAATTTATTTAGTAGAGCTCATCACCTTGATGTAACTTAATTTTGAGAGGCGTCATTATAATTTATACGCAGCC
>KE372701.1:334178-352475 GCA_000418225.1 Zizania latifolia | reverse complement strand
AATATAACATAAGTCATCATATATATATAATACAAATCAAAGACACGACTATAATGATTATTTTAGACCATTATCTTCTCTTTAAAAAAAATCAAAATCTAGTCATCAAACTAAATAAATTTATAGTTAAATTTAATTCACCGTAAAATCGAAGAATCAGAATCTTTGATGGGATTTTAGAGTTAGACTACCTTGTGTCTGCCGTTGTTCCTCTGTATATGGGATTTTAGAGTTAGACGCCGCTGAATCTGCAACATCTAATTTTGCAGCTCTTCCTCCTAACCACTCCATTTTAATAAGCCAAGAGACCATTATTGTTGGTGTTATATTTTTAATAACATTTTACTGAAACGGTCGTCTTGTAGGTAAGCTCTACTGTTGAGCTCACTCAACCTGATTGGTGCTGATGCTGGGCTGGTGGCGAAGCACAGGGACAGTGAGGCGACAGTATTTCCATGCTAGGCTGGACCTTGGCTCGACAAAAATGGCGCGGGAACCGAGAGGAGATCTCCTCTCGATCGCTCGGCCAGTCGGCGTGCATGGCTGCATCTGCAAAAGCTTCCATCACCACACGTAGGCATGCTCGCCGGCAGCCGGCAGTACGCATATTCCTTTCTCTTGTCCGTCTCGTCGCCCTACTCTCTGCCTCTGCCTCCCAAAAGCGCCCGAATTGCCTCCGTATTTTGGCAAGTGCGCCTGTATGTTCGTCAGCTCGGCACCAACCACTAGGGATGGATACGGTTGTGAAAATATCCAAATTATTCGTATTTATATTTGAAAAATTGTAAATATGAATATCTGTATTTATATTTGAATTAAATGTGGACGATAAACAGAAACATCCGAATTCGTTTTACAAATATGGATATGGAAACGGATATCCGAATTTCTACTGAATGTGGATATGAAAATGGATGCATCCGTATCCGTTTTAGGATTTCATACAAATTAAACTTTTAGAGACTCAAGATGACATGGCATCACTATATTAATATGTATGGTTTATTTATTATTTATATAATTATGAAATACTTAAGTTAGTGAATATTAATATGTGTGGTTTATTTATTATTTATGTAATTATGAAATACTTAAGTTAGAGAGGGTTTTCTAGCAATACAAGACAGTAAGATATTTATAACTTTGCTTGAGCTTAAAAAAATTTCTACAATCAATATACAACATAACTTATTCTATGTAAAAATTTTGTATTTTTTAGGTCTATTTGCTATTTTTACTTCATTAATTGTGTTTCTAGGATTTAAATTGAAATAGGTGAAATTTGAACTACAAGTGTCTAAAATAATGCAACAAAATTTATAGAAAAATCATATTCATGTTTTTGAGTTTATTTTTAGTTCTTATCCACTAAATTGAAAGAATTTTTGAAAATCTATGTTGTGACACTCTATTGGAAAGTGGAGCTTAATAGTTTTTTAATTCTAAAAAAAACAAATAAAATCTAAAAACACGAGACTTGTCATGGTATTATGATATTATATGTAGATGCTGTGATAAAAATTTGAAAATATTTTAAGAAAGTTGTCACATAAGATGTTAAGAAATCGGAGATTCTTCGAGAAGAAATTAGGGTTTAGAGAAGGAATAAGTTATGGTTGAAAGTATATCAATGCTTAAATCTTTGTTTGAACTTAAAAATTTTTTTATAATCAAAATACAATATAACTTATTCCATGTAAAAATTTGGTATTTTTCCGTGTCAGTTTACTATTTTTAATTCATTAATTGTGTTTCTAGAATTTAAATTCGAATAGGTGAAATTTGAACTGCAAGTGCCTAAAATAATGCAACAAAATTTATAGAAAAATCATATTCATGTTTTTGAGTTTATTTTTAGTTATTATCCACTAAATTGAAAGAAATTTTGAAAAATCTATGTTGCGACACTTGATCGGTAAAGTGGAGCTTAATGGTTTTTTAATTCTAAAAAAACCAAATAAAGTCTAAAAAACCATGAGACTTGTCATGGTGTTATGATATTATGCGTAAATGCCGTGATAAAAATTTTAAAATATTTCAAGAAAGTTGTCACATAGAATATTAAGAAATCGGAGATTCTCCGAGAAGGAATTAGGGTTTAGACAAGGAACAGGTTATGGTTGAAAGTATATCGATGGTTAAATCTTTGTTTGAACTTGAAAATTTTTTTATAATAAAAATACAACATAGCTTATACCATGTAAAAATTGGTATTTTTCTGGGTCAGTTTACTATTTTTAATTTATTAAGTGTGTTTCTAGGATTTAAATTGAAATAGATGAAAATTGAACTGCAAGTGCCTGAAATAATGAACCAAAATTTATAGAAAAATCATATTCATATTTTTGAGTCCATTTTTAGGCCTTACCTACTAAATTGAAAGAAATTTTGAAAAATCTAGGTTACGACACTCGATCGGCAATGTGAAGCTTAATAGTTTTTTAATTTAAAAAAACCAAATAAAGCCTGAAAAATATGAGACTTATCATGGTATTATGATATGATATTTAAATACTGTGATAAAAATTTAAAAATATTTCAAGAAAGTTGTCACGTAGAATGTCAAGAAATCGAAGATTCTATAAGGAGGAATTATGGTTTAGAGAATAGATGTGTTAGGTTTAAAAGCAAATCGATGGTTAAATATTTATTTAAACTTAAAACTTTTTTTAAATCAAAATACAACATACCTTATTCCATGTAAAAAATTAGTATTTTTCTGGATCAGTTTACTATTTTTAATTCATTAAGTGTGTTTCTAGGATTTAAATTAAAATAGGTAAAATTTGAACTGCAAGTGCTTGAAATAATGAACCAAAATTTATAGAAAAATCATATTCATATTTTTAAGTCCATTTGTAGACCTTATCCACTAAATTGAAAGAAATTTTGAAAAATCTAGGTTACGACACTCGATCGGTAATGTGAAGCTTAATGATTTTTTAATTCTAAAAAAACCAAATAAAGCCTGAAAAACACGAGACTTGTGATGATTTTATGATATAATATGTAGATACTGTGATAAAAATTTAAAAATATTTTAAGAAAGTTGTCACGTAGAATGTTAAGAAATCGAAGATTTTCCAAGAAGGAATTAGGGTTTAGAGAATTGATGGGTTAAGTTTGAAAGCAAATCGATGGTTAAATATTTGTTTGAACTTAAATTTTTTTTACAATCAAAATACAACATAACTTATTCCATGTAAAAATTTAGTATTTTTCTGGGTTAGTTTACTATTTTTAATTCATTAAGTGTGTTTCTAGGATTTAAATTGAAATAGGTAAAATTTGAACTGCAAGTGCCTGAAATAATGAACCAAAATTTATAGAAAAATCATATTCATATTTTTGCGTCCATTTGTAGGCTTTATCCACTAAATTGAATGAAATTTTGAAAAATCTAGATTGCGACACTGATCGGCAATGTGAAGCTTAATGATTTTTTAATTTAAAAAAATAAATAAAGTCTGAAAAACACGAGACTTGTCGTGGTATTATGAGATGATACGTAGATGCTATGATAAAATTTTAAAAATATTTTAAGAAAGTTGTCCATAATTTATAGTCAAGAATTCTTGTATTAACTGCTAATTTGGTATACTCGGCACTTTGGACTTTTGGAAAATTTATGAAACGATGAACATCCGAATGCGGATTTATTTCAAGTTAAACTGAGTAAACATCCGAATACGGATTCGTATTCGAATTATCCGTTTTGTATTCGTATCCGAAAACATCCGAATTCATATTCGTATTCGAAATAAAATATGGTAAATAGTGCTATCCGGATTCGTTTCCATGCGTATCCGATCCGAATCCATCCCTACCAACCACCGCAACCTCACCACCGTCGTCGTCGTCACCGTGATCTAAACAGCCCGCTGCTTAACCTCACATATCAGTATATACGTAGCAGCAGATCCGTTTGTTGCAGGCGTATCACATATTCACACCACATCTAGACATGCATGCAATGGCTGCTAGCAACAAGCTGTGGCTGATCATTATGTTTGGAGATCTTGTTGGGAGAAGCATCAGCAACAGCAAGGAATGTAAGGACAGTTCAGCTGGATCAGCATGCAGCAGCTTTAGTTAGCAGAGAGCTAATTAAGTACAGAGACGCTGCTCCCCTCACGTACTTAACCGTACTAATCATATGAGGAGCCCCACGATTAGGCAGAGGGATATGCACTGTTGGCTAAAGCGTCAGCACGGCAACAATCATCTATTCATCTTGCATGATTGATTGGTTGGGCTTGGGCAACTGGGATAATAATGTAAAGCATAACACAGATGTGAACTTGGCGTGCATGGAGACGACGATCGAACGGCGTACGTCCACCTGGCTGCTCGGTGGCGGCCGGCTTGCAGGTCGCCGTCGACGTACTTGCATATGCTTTCCTCTGTGTGCAGGAATCATCCGGCGGACGGCGGAGCGCACAGGGGTTCGCCACTTGCAAGCTAAGCTCGTCGGTGGATCGATGGAAGCAGATCGGCATAAGTTCTTGGCGAATCTGAGAGGCCTTTTTCGTACAGGCATACAGGAATCAGGACGTCATGAAGAATTTGGCGGCTTCAGATTTTGCGGCGGCCGGAAAGGATTTTTGCCCTGCTTTTTGGTGAACTGTGATATACATAATTAATCAATCAGGGCCATATGACATCTCCACCTCATCTTATTAGGATACTTGCGTCTCATCGTTTGTCGTCACTGACGAAGATCTGTCAAGCAAATTTTACGGTACATGCACAGGACCTTTATCCCACCTTCTATCTTTAGAATAATATTTCTCTCCTCAAAATCAGTCTCCAGCAGAACTTCCATCATAACATCCAAATATAGATGGACATCCATATTGGAGAGAGAAATATTAACTTTGACGTTTCTCTCTCCTCACGCTATCCGCAGCATACTGTTGAAATATACTAAAATATAGATAAGATGAATCAAGTTTATATAGGTAGTTGAAAGATATTATTAAAATATAAAAAACTATGGTACGTAGGGTGTAGTATGGATGGTCTGGTGGAGTCATAGTGGAAAAAACCGGACTGGGCCAGCGGTTAAATCGGAAAAACCGAAACCGAGCAGTTAACCGGTTCGGTTTTGCTAAAAGACCGCTTAAGCAATCGAACCGATAAAAACTAGGCGAACCGGCTAGTTTTTTATTGAACCGGTGAACCGGTGCCGGTTTTAAAGAACCGGGTGGTTCAGTGTTAGCACAAAAAATATTAGTTTAAGAGTGATTAAATGTCCAGAATTTTTATTTATATTTGATAATCACTCTAGCTCATTATTTAGCATGCAATAATTAATAAAATAATTATTTATATAAGAAGAAAATGATACTAACATTTACAAAAAGGAAAATAATGGGGATTTACAAAGCGAGAATGCACAACCTAGAAGCATCTTAAATAAACTTTGTTTAAAATGTTTTAAGCTTTTAATATTATAATTATTATGCTATTTATGGATTGTGACATTATAGTTATAACACTCCCTAAATCATAATATTATAATATAATTATAATCTTATATTTAAGTTATATATTTAATATCTAATTATACATATTTCTCATTAACTTATATTATTTCTAAATTAAAATAATATAATATAAACATAATATTAATAAAAAAAACCGACGGTCCAACCGATGAACCGATGATCGGACTAGTGAACCAGTGAACCGATAACTTGACCGGTTCGATCACCGGTTAGGTTTTTTCCACTATAGTTGGAGTGTGATAAAATACGGAGAGGGAATCTTTTTAGGTGAGCATCCAAATTAGAATATAGAGGTTCAAATTTGGATGATCTGCTAGGATGCTCTAAATAAATATAAACATATTATCTCTAGATTTCTCTTAATTATTATATTTGTTTTTATATTTTTTAGAGAATCATTTTAATATTTATTAACTAGTTTTTATTTGGATGGCGGTGGTATCTAGATTTTTCTGATACATCCATGTATGCAAGGTTGGAGTTCTCTTTGTGCATGCATATAACCTCCTTATTTTTTTGCTTATTCAACCGGAGATCATTATTAGATAGGTTTATCTGGGAATAGCCGGTAAACAAACAATTAAATATTTTATTATAATTTAATTTTAAGTAGTGTTTGATTGTTTGTATATTTTTATATGACCATTTAAGTGGCTATTTAGTTGGAATTTATTATAATTTAATTTTAAAATAATTAATGGTCTAAATTAATTTTACCTCTTATCTCTAAGAGATCTTGAGAGATAAGAGTTATACCGTAAAAAAGGTACCGTCTAAATCTTCTACAAAATCTAGCTTGCCATTTAGATTAATCACACCTTGTCGACGGGTGGTCGGACAATTCTCCTCGGGGGTGGTCCGAGGGGGTGATTTGTGATGGCAGGGAAGCGCTGCACTCAAGACCCGATGGTTGCACAGCTCGTATGAATAGAACTGGCCGGAGGTGACTCGAGGTTTTAGAGTGGTTCAGCCCCCCTGATAGGGTAATAGGCCTACGTCCACTGAATTTTGATAGGGTGTTTACTAGTCGGGAATAGAGCTTACAGCGTCGGATTACACGAGCTAGGGCTCAGAGAGTAGTGAAGTGTGTGTTACAACTTGAAGAAGCCGTCCTTGCTTGAAGGAGCCTCTTTTCTTCTAAGAGTCGTTGTAAAAGCGTGCGAAGATGTCTCTAGGCGTCCGTTCTAAGACGGACGTCCTGCTATTTATACCCCTGTTGGGTGCAACCTATTGTACAACAGCTAGACGTCTACGGGGCAGCACGCCGATAGGACATGGCACGCCCAGATGGGACGCGGCGTGCCGCCAACTCCCTACCTGCCCTCTGCGCTGACGCCGCCCGACGGGGTGATCTTCTGATGCGCCCGAATTGCCTCCTGTCCGCTTTCAGTCCAGTCGCATTTAATGCGTTCCTACCCCTTTCGGCCGAGTTTGACTCCTGTTGGCGCGCGCGTGCGTGTGGTGGGTCCCCTGCCTGGCGTTGCGCCCAGGGGTGGGCCGCGCAGCCACCTGCCCGCGTGTCACGTTGCCAGGAAACGGTCACGTGGCCTACCCTGGGGGCTATCCCCCACACACCTAAACGGTTAATTTTCGGTTTAGAATTCAGCTCTAATTAACTGTCTTGATTTTCTTTCAAAACAATTTAAACTCATGATAAATAATATTGGAAGGTGGACTAACGCAAATACTCCCATTGATCGGGTCATGATCGAGTTCAATTCCCATTGACTAAAACGCACATATATTGCACGGAAAAAACAGCGTGACTTTGACTGGCCAACCAGTTCGATCTTGAAAATCTGATCGAGATGACCCATTGTAGATTATGCATGCCCTGAATTTGTTTCGTAGCCGCAAGTTGCCATGTCCACAGCAGGGTTGTTAAAACCATTCGGTAATCATGGTATACCGGTCGTGGTCGGTACACCGATACCGACTGGTTTCATTTGAAATTGAAAAAATTCCTAAAAAACAGTAGGTAAATTAATATGATTTAATGTGAAATTAGTTTTCAAAAATATTAAACTATCACAAAGTTATGAATCAAGCAAGATGAACAAAAATACAAAATACAAAAATAATTCATTTTCCAATCTTCTTCACTTATTATTGTTTAATTCTTTGTATGCATGCCTCTTGGTTTAATATCATATGTTTGATCAAATAAAATATCATGCATGATGAGTATAAAGCAAATATTCTTGCTTTACGTGGCTTATAACTAATGTCTACAGATGAATACAATGACACTTATAACTAATGGAGCCAACAATGATAAGTTAGAAATATTCGAATTGTTAATTAACCATGTTATTTTGTAATTTATATTTCATTGTAAACTTATAAAATTTATGGTATTGTAAGTTTTCTATTTATCTTGAAAAATAATTTTCTGCGCTTTTATAATTTTTATTTTTTCTTGAAAAAATATCTAACTGGTACTGCGGTAACCGAGCCCGGTACCGCGGTTACTGAGCTAGTATCAAACCAACGGTAACTAAAGTGTATACTGCGGTAACCGAAGTGTATACAGCGATAACCGAATTTAAAACCGTTTCACGAATTGATCTAAATTCATATTTTGAAATGCAAAATTTGATCAAATTTTTTCGGTAACCGCTAGCTCGAGCCAAAACAGTATCCGGTCCTAAAACGACTGTGCACAGTTAAGCAAGTTTGATGAACTTAGCCACTCGCTTGGATCTTAGCTGACTATAGGGAAATCGATCCCTTTCACACCATTAATACCATATGGCTCTCAAAAGTATGGCGAGATTTATTTTAGTAGCCAAAATCTTGACATGATTCTATGGCTGAGGCTCTTTCATCATTGATGGCAGAAGAAACACGTATCAGATCAGCCTCGAAACCTGCTTCCATTACTGCTGAAAAGACATCACACAACGTCCTGGCAGTACCTCAGCGTCATGGAGCTCCAGGTTCATAAGTTCACTTCTAATAACAATTAAAGATGGCAATTTGCAGTACCTCATTGCAATTTGCAAGAACACTTTGTCACAGCTCACGGGATTGCTTCCAACTTTATTTTTACTGACACTACCACTAACAGCTCCTCTGATGCTGCCTCAGGTAGTCAGGTGCTATTCAGTATTTCAGTCATCAGGTATGACTCAGCTCCTCTATGGATTATAGATTTAGGAGCATGCATGTTTCCACATGACTTGTGATAGCAATCAGCTTGCTAAATGCAAGCCCACACTGGATTATGCTACTTGCACACATTCAAACGGCAGATGGCACAAGGTGTTCAGTTGCTGAAAAAGGAGTTAGTTCGTTCTTTCCACTTCTCAATTCTCGGTTCAGGATTTATCCCTACTACCACAGTTGTCTATGAACCTCATGTGAGTTGGTTTTAAAGGTAGCCATATATATTATGTTATTTTCATTGATCTCCTTGTACGCATGCATGTAGATTAATGTTAAGTGCAACATACTATATACTCCCTCCGTTTCTGAATATAAATTATTCCGGCATTTCTTAGATTTATTTATAGATTAATAAATCTAGATATATATGTGTCTAGATTCATTGATTCGTAGATGAATATAGAAAATACCAGAATGACTTACATTTAAAAACGGAGATAGTATATGCTAATAAGAAAGTAAATTAGTTGATTAACCACGGTGTCGTTATCACTCCATACGTAATGTTTTTGACAAGATGAGCATTGACATTGGCAGATAATGCAGCTAGCTAACCGATCGAATTGAGATGTACATATATATTATTTTAGCGCAATAAGTAAACCAGCTAGCTGCATCTGCACGGACATCTTTGCAAGCCAACCCGGCCTCAGATAATGAGATAAGCAAGCTAAGCTAGCTAGTCATCGATCTGACCTGCAACAGAACTGTAGGAATTGACTTTGCAGCTTCATGCTCAAAACTAAACCTGCTTTTGGTGACCTCATCTCCTGTATTCTGGGCAGTTTGAGTGACATTCTGTGGGCAGTTTTGGTTTGCGTCCGGCGAGGAAAATCGGCGACGGCTCTTCATGCTGCATGCAAGTCAAACTAGCCCTTAACACATCAAATATTTATGAACATGTTGCCGTCATCGCCGTCCATGGCTATGGATGTATGCGAGACCACTGGATGGATGTGGTGGCTGCTAATGTCAAAATTTTCAGTCATTTTCTTTCGCTCCAGCAACATGATATATATATATTCATGCCTTTGTGCCGCTGCCACCGACATCTTATGCACAGTGAAGCCCCAGTGGATCTGAATTGGAGATTGTCGATTCGGATTTGGATGAAGGCCCTGTTGTTGTCATTTGATCATCTAAAAGAAATATCGTCTGCTACTTGCCCCGCCAACATGCACCCATATGCAGTACCATTTTGCGACATTTGTGATGTAGATACATATATCTATCTATCAATGATTCAATGGCAGCAAATGGTAGTTTTCACCTTGAGATTTTCTTGGCACAACTTCACCAATCAAGAAGGACAGACTTCCTGGTGCTCTCTAATGGTACTAGAATTAGGGTGTGTTTGGTTGAACCGTAAATACTAAAAAACCTATTTCAAACTGTGAGCTGTAAAAATATTATGTGAGTTGTGAGCTATAAAAAATTATAAAGTTATTGGATTAGAATAGCTGTGAATCGATGATAGAGTGATTTTATAAAGCTTAACAACAGAAAAAATGTTTACATACCTCAATTAACAATGAATATAATAAGTTTATGCAGATCGATGAAAAGATTGGATAACACAAAAGGTTGTGGAATCTAGAGATCGGCAACTTCTACTTTTACTCGAAAAAACTGATCAATTAGAAAAGTTGGTTTTATCGTATACTTGTTTGTTTCAGTTTTTAACTTTCTAAAAAGTTGATTAGAAAAGTTGTATCAAACATATCCTTAATAAACTCCTTTTATTTTATTTCATCCAAAAGGAAATATTTATTTATTCTTTTGACCAAAATGATGGCAATAAAAATATGAAGGGACGTAATTATCCAATAAAAATAGAACAAAATCGAATCGTTCTAATTAGACTATAGGAAAAAAAATAAGCATGTAAATAACAGCAATACCCAAAGTATGGATCAAGAAAATACTATTTTGCCTTTATAAATCGACTATTATAATCATTTCTCCGCACTACAAAATTCCTTGTGATTTAGTGTCAGATAGGAGGAAGCAACCCTTGGAATCTTTCGGATGTAAACGAGTTCCAGTAGGGCCATATATCGACAAAATGAATCTAGGGAAGCCCATGAGCCTTTCGGCCCGGCCCGAGTATACTCCCTTTCGGCCCGCATTGAGTCCATGAGCCCACTAGCTACGTGGCTGCTCGTTGAGGCCCACAACTAAGCGAGCAAGATTAGCTCATATTGCATTTCGTCCGGGCCTTCACTGATTAACAACTTTGTCTTCTCTTTTAGAAGCCCAGTTGGGCTATCAAATGATTGATGAGCAGCCTAGCTGCAGGATTGGACTTCAGTTATTTACTATCTCTTTTATTATAGTAAATTGTACTTTTTGTATCTGATAGTATACCTTATGAAATTTTGCACAATGATTAGCACATATTTTCACTTTTGTACTGATGTGCATCGAAACATGTTTTCCTTTCAACATGATACGTAGGGCTGGAAACAAGCCGAACCAATGACTCGGTGTGGCTCGAAAGAAAATGTACTCGGATTAGTTTGTAACCAAGCTAAAAACATAGGATCAGCTCGGCTCGAGCTTAATTTTTAACTTACTAGAATATATCATAGCAACTCAGTCTCCTTGAATTTTGATTTCTTTTTAGCGTGATAGAGGAACGATGAGAGCAGAAAACAACCGGTAAATGCAGAAAACAAAAACATATATGCGTGTACTGATCGATTGAAGTCATGCATCCTAAATTATTACCACAAATACACTACTAATCCAAGAAAAACTGAAGAACACTGAGGTTGCACTACTAAATGAATCAGAATAAAACTACCGAATGAGGCACATAATTAACATTTCAACGTCAAGTAACGTAATTAAATTTAACGCTAAACAATGATGTACATAATAAGGCAACTGGTGTCCCATTTTGAGCAGCGAAATCCAAGTATCCAACTGTTGCCGTAAGTAAATACTCAACATAAATCGGGCATATCGCATACCTCTCTGTTTTTGCACTCCTTGTATTTGCTGAATAATTCTTGTGTACGCTGCTGTTTTAGCTGTTATTTCAGTTAGTTAGTTGCTGCATAGCTGTTTGTTAGAGTCATGCCATATTCAGAGCTCTATTTCGCGCTGCGTTCGTGGAGGAGCATGACGTGCATATCGGGTCTCATGCCTAGCTCGCTTAGCTCGCTTGCTTTGTATCCATTTCCCTTATATGCAATAAGATTAAGTGAAAACACTGTCTGCTTGCAGAACAAATGAGACCGCTATTGCGTTCTGAGTTTCAACTGTTCTCGCGTGAGTAAACACTGTGTTATAATTGTGGTTTTTCTAACAAATGGTATCAGAGCCATGTCGAGATATGTGGCTGATGGATCTAGGACTTTGCCAATTGAGCGTCATGGGTGTTCGCCATCACGTTGACCGAGGCACCACGGTGACGGTGGCCGGGATGTCATTGTGCAGCGGGTGGTGAAGGAGATCGGAGGATCGACGGTCTATCCCATAGTTGTTACGGCGACGTGGCGATGTGCGATGACCTACCACCTTCACAACATTACAACGCTTATGGTGCGTGGCGTGGCGTCGCCGTAGACACATTGGTACAGTGAGTAATCAAATATATTAGGACCACTAAGACAATGTAAATACAAAGTTAATAGCAATATAAATGTAACACAAAAGAGACTTAATGTAGCACAATAGTCATAGTCTAGGACTTATTACATCAAAGTAGCATTGTAAATATATCACAAAAGATATTACTTCATGACAATCAAAAGTCATCTAATGCAAACTCATTGAAACTATTAGAGACATCTATGTTTTGTTCACTATTTTCAGTAGGATTTGTTGGTTGCTCTCCAAAGTCATCTATGTCAGCATCATTCAAAATCAAATTTTCTTTCTCTCCTTCCTCTTCCTCTTCCACCACTCTTGGTGCATGACTTGTACTTGCTGCATGATGAACATAAGTCTTAGGAAAGTGTCGACCTTGAAGCTCACGAGATGCACTAAAGGCATCATCAACTTGGTCCCATGTGAGGTCTAAACCATGAACACCTTCAGGATCATTCATTGGGTTAACCCATTCATTGTTCCAATCAAAAACTTTCACAACTAAAGGATCAAAGCTTTTACCCATTTTCTCATGGCGCTTTTGGAACCTACTACTCATCTTCCGGTTATAAGAAACATAAACCAATTTATTTAATCTTTATGCTCCAATCAATTTCTCTTCTTAGTATAAATCTACAATTGACCATAAAAGAAATCAAAATTAATGAGAGTCATGCATTCAATTGCATTATAGAACTTGAATAATTCACTTACAAATTCAAAAGTGCTCCATTTACGCTCACAACCAGATGATGAAGCATAAAGACTAACAATATGCTTTGCAAATCTTTACAAGTCAACAGATCGACCTCCAAAAGTACGCCACCAATCAACTAAATGGGCAGTATATTAGGATTTAAGCCGTACATAACATAACATAAAATACTTAAGTTTCTAAGCACTTACGAGGACTCTTTTCTTTGATGGTGTCGACAACCAAGCTATTCTTGAAGATCAGTCCACTTTGAATTTCGTATTCCTCGAATTATGAACAAATCTTTCTTTTAAGAGCATCATCACGCACCATTCGTGCAAGCACGTCATTGAAACAACCCCTTAGAAGTTGTATAAAATCATCATTTTCTTTGTCAGTGCTAAAGAATTTTTTTAGGTTCAAAAAGAGAGCAGCACCATAGAGAGAGGTGTCCATTTGCCTATTTCAACGGCTCTCAATAATTTGTATGATCCTTTTGAGCAAGCTTTTCTTGTTTTTAGTAGAAAATCTAGCCTTGATTTTCTCTTTTGCAAGATCCATGAGAGTAGCAACTTCTAGCATAGCAGGCCTCTCATCACCATCAACAACTCTTAACACAATTAAAAGAGGCAAAGAAGTTCTAAGACAATCTTCAACGAAGTTCCAAAACTCTTTAGAGAGCACAGTGTCATAGGTTTTTTTTTCTAGCCTCTATCTTTGCTAGCTTGTAACTAGTCCATTCAACACAGGTAAACAAGGCTCTTAATGTATCTCTATGTTTATGTAAACTCTGTAAGGTAAGAAATGTGGTAGCAAACCGAGTGGCCGCAGGTTGCATAAGATCCCTACCACCTATTTTCTCCCTCATGATACTAAAAAGTCTTCCATGTCTATATATGAAAGTAGTGACATGTCAAGCACATGAGATATGCCTTTTGAATTCCTTCAACTTTCCTATATCTTTCAACATAAGATCTAAATAATGTGCAACACAAGGAGTCTAGTAAAGTGTAGAAAACCTCTCCACAAGAAGCTTGCCCACTGCCTTATAGTTAGCTCCATTGTCAGTAACAACTTGCACAACTTTATCTACTCTAATGTCACGGATCTTCTCTAACAAATCAGCCAACATCATTTGATCATGAACTTCACTTGATGTATCGACTGACTCTAAGAAAAAAGTCCACTCTGGACTATTGACTAGAAAATTGATCAAGTGGTGTCCCCTCCTATCTGTCTAGACATCCGACATCAATGTGCAACTAAATTGTTTCCATGAGATCTCATCATTCTTTCTCAAATCATTCATCTCAGCAACAACCTTGTGTAATAGTGGCTCCCTAAACTCATGATAGCTATGAGGCTTATACCTAGAACCATATTGTGCAGTGGCCTCTATAGCAATCTCAAATTGCCTAGAATTTGCAGCATTGAATGGTATGCCACACTCATAAAAGAACCTGTCATACTCTATATTGACAACTTCTCTTTGCTCCTTTGTTTTCATAATAGCTTGGATACTAGATTGAACAGAACCTTTGGAATGTCTTTCTTTCACAATCTCTGCTGGCGTTCTTCTAACCATTGAAACAATTGACTTGGTCACTGTCTCTTTTGAATGATGGAATTTAAAGATAGATTGCTTCTTTTTGTTCCTAGAAATAGCCCCAGGACTAGAATGCACAGCACCAACCTCGTCAGATTCCTCTTCTCCTTTATTCTCTTCATCATCATTAAAAATGAGTGGTCTCTTCTTTTTCATAGCATTGTGCAATTCTGTAGCAATAGTTGTGGTGGTTTTGGCACATTTTGCCACATCTCCATAACTACCCACTAGATGCTCCTTGAGCCTTATAATTCCCCCGGTTACTCTTCTGTCACATAAGCTACACTGTACAACATCTCTATTGACAATATTGGCCAAATTCCATACTTCCAACTAGGATCATTTAATTTTGCTGGTTTCCACTTTAGATCAGTATGTGATGAGGCCTCAACACTTCCACTTGCATGTTCTGTTGGTGTACTCATGCCTGACTAGTGACTACACAACACAATGAGAACAACATAAATATAGTATAATTCAAGATCAAAATATGTGTTATACAACACAAGACCTATTCACAGTGATTTTGTCTAAAATTGTAGCAATCAGATTGCATTCAATAAAAGATTGACCCTCAGATGCTAAATATTGAACTGATGTTTTGAATAGTCTGTTTTTCATGAGTGCTAAATTGCTAATAGTAGAAGGAAATATCATATCAGAAGAGCAAAGAACATATGTTAACTGATTCAGGAAGCAAAGAACATCATAGAATGGAAAAATTGGTACTATTGGGGCTAGGGATAGGGATTAAGGGTTGACCTATAGGAGAGGAAAGAGCTGAAGCAGATCCGACACCGTGCCCTCGCTACAACACCACACCGCACCCTCGTTGCGATGCTGCTTGGAAGGCTGGAACATGCTCAATGCTCATGGCGATGGCAGTGTGAAGCCTGGAACAAGGGCGCGGTGCGTCAGATGGAAGCAAAAGGGGATGAGAATAGGAGATAAGCTGCTGCGGCTAGAGTTTTTAGATAGAAGTAGACCCAAATAGGAAGTTTTTTATAGCTCTCTCTCCCTTCGTACGGTGGGCACCATAGTCATGGTAGGCACCACGTGACGCCATAGTGGCGCCACGCACCTGTGACACCCGCTACAGACCCTCCGGCGATATGGCGGTTTGTGGCGAATAGCAATTTTTTGCCACGATGACATAGCAATGATATGGTGATGATATGGTGACACCATAATAACTATGATCTATTCTACCCTCACCAGGACCAACTACTCGAATTGGTCACATCTCATGAAGGGGAAGCTCAAAGCTCATGGGCTATGGAGAGCTATCGACCAGGGCGACGTCGACCAACAGGAGGACATGATGGCTTTGGATGCACTTTGCAGAGCCAAACCTCCAGAAATGGCATTTGTGATCGTCGACAAGGAGACAACGAAGGAGGCGTGGGACGCCATCGCCACCATGCGCATCGGCGATGATTGGGTGAGGAAGGCAACGACGTAGCAGCTACGTTGCCAATTCAACTTGGCGATGTTCAAGGACGGAGAAACAATGGAGGATTTTGTACTTCGGTTGAAAGGCATGGCGACCACTCTTGCAATGCTCGGCAAAGTCATGGAGGAGCCCAAGGTGGTGGAGAAGATGCTTCACAGCATGCTAGTGCGATTCAAGCATTGTCCTGATGATCCAGACACTTCTCGACCTAGAAACTCTCATGGTGGCTGAGCTCACAGGTCGCTTGAAGGCTGTTGAGGAGTCGTTCGATGATACTCTAGCAACCATGCAGCTCGATGGGAAGTTGTACTTAACTGAAGAAGAATGGGACACGCGGCGGAAGAAGCGTGATGTGGAGAACCAGAATGGAGATGGGAGTTCTGGGCGAGGTCACGGACAAGGCGAAGCCAGCAGATCAATGTCAACCAGGCAGGCGAACAACTCTAGTAGGGTCAAAGATGAATGACGGCAGTGCGGTAAACTTGGCCATTAGACCCATGACTGCTACTCCAAGCCTAAGAAGGAGCAAGCCCATGTCCTTCAAGAGGAGGAGGCTTCGTTGCTCCTAGTGTGCTACATTCTGTCATCACCACTGGCGATAGGCGCACCCACAACGTTGCCATCAACATCTTTAGCCATGACAAGGAGTTCATCCCCAACTCGTGTGCCCTCACCAACCTCTGCTCAACGGTTCGATGCATCAGCGCAAGGAGTGGAGCTAGCACCTGTCCATGGCGGATCTGAGGTGAGAAAGATGGAGCCTAGTGCTTCGATGCAACTACAAGAAGCGAATGTGTTCGTCCATCTTGGAGAGAAGAAAAAGGGGATGTCAAATCATGGGTCATCGACACCGGAGCCATGAATCACATGTTCGACTTTCAGGAAGCTTTCGCGGAGATAGACACTGTGGTATGTGGCATGGTGTGCTTCAGTGATGACTTGGTGGCACGGGTATAGGGCTGTGGGACGGTGTGGTTTGTGTGCAAGAACGGTGAGTACCGATCATTCTTCGGAGTCTACTTCATTCCCCGCCTCACCACAAACATAATGAGCATCGGCCAGCTCGACGAAGGGGGCTATGATGTCCGTGTCCACTCTGGTGAGATGATGATTCACGAACCTAGTGGGCGGCTCGTGGTGAAAATCAAGCGGGCATCGAATCGGCTCTATGTGCTCAGCATCAAGGTTTCACAACTGATCTACCTAGCGACGTGTGGCCAAAAGGACGCTTGGCGCTAGCATGCGAGGTTGAGCCATGTCAACATGGCGGCTCTCTGAAAGATGGCCAAGGAGGAGCTAGTGTGAGGGCTACCGACGGTGGAGCAGGTGGATCATCTCTATGAGGCGTGCCTCATCGGGAAGCAGCGGCGCACCCCATTCCCAGAGCAGGGACAACACCATGCGCGTCGCAATCTAGAGCTGGTGCAAGGCAATTTGTGTGGCCCCATCACACCTACGACTCCGAGCAGCAACAAGGACTTCCTGCTACTCATGGATGATCACAACTAGTACATGTGGGTGGCGGTTCTTCCCTCGAAGGATCGAGTGACAGCAACAATCAAGGAGTTCCAAGCAAGGGCAAAAGGTGAATCTAGTCTCAAGCTGGGGGTGCTGTGAACCGATCAAGGCAGAGAATTCACCTCAACTGAATTTGCAGAATATTGTGCAGCTAAAAGTGTTCGTTGTCAACTCACCGTGTGTTGGTGAAGTTTTTGGTCACACGCGTGGCCTGAGAGATCTGCTTAACTCTAGTGTAGGTCCTAAATTTGTGGTTCGTGGCGTGCCAATCAGTTTAATCCTGCAACTGATAAGATAAACAAAAAAAATAAGCAGTAACACCTATCGGCTATCGAGCCGACAGTCTTAGCGTAGACCAAAGCATTAAATGGAGAGCAATGATGACACAGTAGAAATTATAGGACGTGACATATCATGAAGAGCAGATTTACCGTGTATCCTATCAGGATAAAGCTATCGGCCTAAACTATCTGACCCGTAAAATCAACTAGTATTGGAACCGACATCGAGACATAAAGGCAGGACGTAATAACGCTAGGCCGATATGGACCGCCCGATTCCGACGCCGATGCCGATAAAACATAGAGAGATAACCTATCGGCTTATACTCCGATAGAATCTGGTTGCAGTATACCTGATCGGTATTCGCATTACACTTCACTATGACCGCAAGATTGGACCGAACCAAGACAGTCGCAAAGCCATAATAAATCATAATACTAAAACAAATCAGGACATATTTCATCCAGAT
>KE372701.1:301814-325831 GCA_000418225.1 Zizania latifolia | reverse complement strand
TATATCTTCCCTTTATATCGGCTTCTTCGTATCCTTATCCGATCACACGTGCGTATTGCAGTTGGGCTTCATTGACCGTGCTTTGACCGGACTTATTGATTTCCCTCAATTGTGCCGAAACTGCATTGGGCCTGGGCCTTACCAAATTTTGCCATTAACACCGTGCCATACAGCCCACAGTAGAACAACATTGTTGAGCGTCATAACGGCACTGTGATTGTTGTAGTCCGTAGCATGCTCAAGGCGAAAGGATTATTGACGTGGTTCTGGGGTGAGGCAGTGAACACTATAATCTATATCCTAAACCGCTATCCGATGAGAAGCGTGGAGGGGATGACTCCATTCGAGGCATGGCACGTGAAGAAGCCAGTGGTTCACCACTAGAGGATGTTTGGCTGTATCATCTATGTCAGGAACACATCTTCGCACCTCAAGAAGCTGGAAGATCGAGGCCGCAAAATGATTTTTGTCGGCTATGAATGAGGCTCCATGGCATTCCGGGTGTATGACCCTATCATGTGACGTGTTCATGTGACACGGGACGTGGTGTTTGATGAGGAGGCACAATGCGGAGGAGAATGTGACGGTGGATAGTGATGACATATTTACCGTTGAGTACATGACTGAGCTCTAACAAGGTGATCAGGAGGTTTCTCCGGGCGTGGAACCAGGGACGTCAACATCGCCTCCTGCCTCAACACCAGTATGGCAGGGAGGCTCGGACGCGTTAGCTACTCCCATTGCCTCTACATCAAAGTGCACCTACATCAATGCCCATGGGTGTTCAGTTTGTCTCACCACCATCACAGCTTGGTGAGGAGTTAGACACCTACCACGACGAGGACGCGTCGCTATGGTACCATGCGATGGATGACATTGCGGGCATAGGATCATTGCTAGGCTATGCAGTGTGGGAACTTGGAGATGAATGGCTACACACGGTGAGTGCAGAGGAACTAGCAACTTTGGCTGAGGCACGGCAGGAGATGTGCTGGCATTGGGTAACGGAGGAGGAGCTACAATCCATCGAAGACAATCACACGTGGACACTCACTGAGCTACCTCAAGGCCGGCAAGCTATTGGGCTCAAGTGGGTGTTCAAAGTGAAGAGGGACGAGCATGGCACGGTTGTTCGGCACAAGACGTGGCTTGTTGTCAAGGGGTACGCGTAATGTCAAGGTGTGGATTATGATGAAGTCTTTGCACCGGTACCTTACATGGAGGCAGTACGGCTGCTCCTAGCTTTGGTAGCACATGAGGGTTGGGAAGTCCATCATATAGACGTCAAATAGGCATTTCTGAACAACGGCCTTCAGGAGGAGGTATTTGTCTAGCAACCCCCTAGTTTTGTGCATGCTAATCAAGAACATAAGGTGCTTAAACTTCACAAGGCATTGTATAGCTTACATCAAGTTCCACGTGCTTGGAATCACAAGCTAGATGAGAATCTGGCTGCTCTGGGATTCAGGAGATGTCTTTCTGAACATGCCATGTATTGCTGAGGGGAAGGTGTTGAGAGGCTGGCAGTAGGAGTGTATGTGGATGATCTGGTGATCACAGGTACTAGCAGTAGCAGCATCAAGAAATTCAAAAGGCAAATGACAGATTTGTTCAAGATGAGTGACTTAGGATTACTAAGTTACTATCTGGGAATAGAAGTGAAGCAGGAAGATGATGGCATTGCTTTGTCACAAGGCAATTATGCAAGAAAGATCCTAGAGAAAGGAGGGATGCTTGACTGTAATGCATGTCAAGTGCCCATGGAAGCAAGGATAAAGCTGAGCAAAGAGAGCAACAGTCCCTATGTTGATGCTATAGTTTACGGTTGCTTGGTTGGAAGTCTGAGATACCTAGTGCATACTCGACTAGATTTAGCCTTTTCTGTTAGGTATGTTAGCAGGTTCACGGAGAAGCCCCATCAGAAGCATTTAGCAGTAGTGAAGCATATCCTAAGATACATTGCTAGAACTATTGATTGGGGTCTCTCGTATGCAAGGAAGAAGAGTGAGCAACCTGTACTTCTAGGCTTCAGTGATAGTGATCTGGCTAGGGATGTTCATAGCAGGCACTACTGGAGTCATCTTCTTCCTTCACAATAGTCCAATTAGTTAGCAATCAGCAAAACAGAAGGTTGTGGTGCTTTCAAGCTGTGAGGCTGAGTACATAGCTGCTGCAATGGCTGCCTGTCAAGATGTTTGGTTGGCAAGACTGCTAGCTGAAATTTTAGGTTTAGTGGTGAGCAGTCCAGTGCTGAGAGTGGACAACAAGTCTAGCATTTCTCTGATTAAAAATCCTATGCATCATGACTGGAGTAAACATATTGATATAAGGTTTCATCTAATCTGAGAGTATGCACAAAATGGGTAGATTGAGGTGAAGTTTATTAGGACTGATGAGCAGCTTGGAGATGTTCTTACAAAACCACTCTGCAAGATCAAGTTCTAGGAACTCTGCACCAAGGTTGGCCTACGTTGCTGTAAGTGTCTTGGTACACAAGACTTAGGAGGCGATTTGTTGAATAATTCTTGTGTACGTTGTTGTTTTAGCTATTATTTCGGTTAGTTAGTTGCTACATGGCTGTTTGTTAGAGTCATGTTATATCCAAAGCTCTGATTCGCGCTACGTTCGTAGAGGAGCACGTCGTGCGCCATGGCATGGCGTGCATGTCGGGTCTCATGCCCAGCTCATTTGCTTTGTATCCATTTCCCTTATATGCAATAAGATTTAGTGAAAACACCACCTGCTTGCAGCACAAACAAGACTGCTATTGCGTTCTGATTCCAACTGTTCTCGCGTGAGTAAACACTGTGGTTTTTCCGACAGTAATCGTCAAACTACTGCTGCCTATAGGGATGGCAGTTGTACCCGATTACCTGTTATTCCACAGGTAAAGACTCTATTAGAGTCGAATATATTCTCAATACCATACCCATCGGGTAAATGGGTATAGGTATGGGTATTGACTACCTATACTTGTTTTGCCCGATTACCCAATAGCTATATGAGTATATAAATTAAAAACTCTAGCCCTCTCTCTTCTCTCCCTCCCTCACCCTCACTTTTCTCCCTCCCTCACCCTCACTTTTCTCCCTCTCTCACCAGTCACCAGCCACTTGTCTCCTAGCTCCCAATCCCTTCTCCATGGCCGTACCAAGCTCCAAGCTCCTGACGCCGCACTGATCTCTCGCTGTCACGCCGAATCCCATCGTCGAGTCGTGCCCCACCGCCACTTCGAATCTCGTCGCCGCGTCGAGTCTTTACCGTGCTGGATCCCCATCACCATGCCGAATCCCCCACCGCCACGCCATGCCCCGATCCTGCCCCACGCCCGACCCTGGCACCACAATCAGATCTGGCCACCACATTCAAACCCCACCGTGGCCAAACCCTTCTGCGCCCTTCGGCCGACCTCCTCGCCAGCCCTGGGCCCCCGGCGCTGGCCCCGACGACGAGCGACGTCCCCCCTCTCCTTCCTCTCTACGTGGTCACGTTGTTCTCTTCATAGATAAACGGGTATATTCGCAAGTATACAGTACCCACGGGCGACATGTATATGCATGGATTTTTACCCGTCGGGCTAACGAGTATGGGTATGGGTATGCACTACCCGTATCCACCATACCTGATTGCCATTCCTAGCTGCCCGTGCTCGCACTTGCTCGGATGTTCACGTCTCTTCATGTGGGCTGTGGCTAGGTGCCTGGCTACCTGGGTGAGCGAGCGAGCGAGTGATAGAGTTAGGGCGCCTGCCGCATGCGTCCTGCTTTGTGCCGGCGTGCGGCGTTGGTGGCATGCACGTCCACCACTGTCAAGAGCTTGGCGGCTGGTACTCGCAGTCGTAGGCGGCAGCAAGGGGAATAGGATTAGGGTTAGCAACTTAAAGAGTGAAGGGATGCATGGTTGGGCTGAAAGTATAAAATGAGCTGAGCTCACGAGCTAAACGAGTAACTCGTGAGCTGGCTTGAGTTCAGGTTGAAAAGTCCCGAGCTGGCTCGTGAGCCTGATCCAAATTTCTAGCCCTAATGATACATCATTAAACTTATATAAATTTCATAAAATTTTGTATAATCTAAACGAAACTATATGAAACCTGATCTAAATTCAAGAAGTCTCATGAATTTTACTCAAATTTCATAAAGACTTTTTCAACGATTTTATAGTGAAACGTGTTGCAAAATTAAACTTATTTTGATATATATATATATATATACCGGTGTAAAGTGAAAGTATGGGTTAAACCTAGCGTAGAGTGAAATAAAGTACAATCTACCTGATGCAAAATGCAATGTACTCTTTTTATTATAAATCAAACTTCTTTAACTCTTACTAATTTTATAGAAAAATATAACAACAACTGTAACACAAATTAGTCTCATTAAAACCACCATAAAATATGTCTTATTGATATATCTGTTTAATATTGTAGATATTAATATATTTTTATTTAAAACTAATCAAATTAATTTTATTAAATCAACTATAAAATATGTCTTAATGGTGTGTCTAATTTATATTGCAGATGTTTTTTAAAAAAATAATCAAAGTTAGTATAATTTGACAGAAAAACCAAATGATTTATAATATAAAATGGAGGGAGTACAACATTACGCTAAAAAAATGCTACTAAATTTATGAGGTTCTGCGTGTTTAAACCGTGGCCTGAATCGTTTCAACGCGGAGCCTGAATCGGTTTGTTGGGACAGAGAAGAAAACTGAAGTGCCAGATTCAAGGTCCAATCATGGCTTGGAAATTTGTTTAGTTTTGATACGAGATCTTAAGGTTGCCCTCCATGCATGTGCCACTTAATCATAGCTTAGACTGTTGCAACGCCCGGTAGCTTGCAACGGTTGTGTAAACCGCCGCGTGGTACATCCAACTATTGCTAAACTAGTCTCAACAATTCACACGTGCAAGAATCTATCGCACAACTCTGACTGGAACCGTGTAGAATTTCGTTCAAATTCGTCCAAACATTCCACTTTTGAAGAGTTTCAGACGGTTTCTTTTAGATGATGACGAGAATTTTCAGTCATTTCAGATATATGACATGACAAACTACTTGTCTGCAGAATTTCAAGTCCTGCAAAATCTTGCATTAGTTCAAGCTTCCACTGGCGGAACCAACTAATACTAGTAGCTTAATTTTCTACGCAATGACCCAAACTAAACCCAATATTATAACCCTAATCTTGTACTAATACCACTGTTACTGAATTAATGCATGGCTCCTCCAGATTCTTCTTCCGGCGAGCCGCGTGAGCGCCAACAATTATTTGCTTCCACGGCCTGCTATTTACTGCTGTTCTGTTCGTCAACAATGGACATGCGATCTACTTAAGCAGGCCTGCTTGTTTGTCTCTGTCCTCTTCAATAATTTGCATCCACAGCAAAATCACTCGCCTGCATGCTCGTCAATGGACGATCAAGTCATTGACACTGGGCACTTGGGCAGGTACTCCGTCAGGGGCCATATGGCTAGGCTAGCTGCTCGTCCTTGATGTCTTGGCAGATTAAAGCTAACTGTACTTGTTCTAGCTACCAAGCATTGCTATGCTGCTGCTGATTAAGCTTGCTCTGCTGCAGAGCATAGTGTTGTGCTCACCGTGTCACCGACAGCCCAAGGAGATTTTTAATGGGGTTGTTAGTAATGTTTATCACGTGGAGCAATATGTTGGAGTAATTTTGCATGCAGTTCTGAAAATTTGTCCAACCAGTTTCAGGTCAAAATGTCATGTATATATATAATTGCTGCGTTTTCATGAACTGAATCGTTTCACGTGTGCTAATTTGTGGGTTCAAACAGATGGCCAAAGTATCATGTCTTGTTTTAATTGGTTGGTCTCTGGCCTGGCCTTAGTTTAACCAGGTTACTTGTTCCAATTGATTATTATTATTATTATTATTATTGTAGATAAATGGTTGCTCAAACTATTCGATTGTTCTGGCTCGTCTGTGTGCCACTACTCTGGAGCGACATATACATATGCATCTGATGGCCTGTCAAGCAGCTAGCAGCCAACCTAATTGATGATTGTTTATTGTAATAATTCTATCAAAAGGCGAAAGAAGTGTTAGTGGTCTAGTCAATTGATAACTAACCGACCGGAGCCAATAGATTAGTCAATGGAATTCAGGAGCGTCTGCCAATAGATCAAACACACAAGAAACTCAGGAGCATACGAAATCCAGAAAGTCTACGGCATAATTAACTGAATAATAAGTTTATTCACAGATGAGATGTAGGGGTATTTGTTTGTGAGCTTGTCCTTTCTGAATCATCTGCTTTGCTTTATTCAAGACTTCTTGATTGATAACTGTTCATCGTATTCATGGTAGATGTCGGATCAGAATTGAGTGGTGCATCAGACTTTGCCTTCTCTTTTTGCCTGCATGCATGAACAGTAACAGTAGCCTTCAAGATTACCTTCCAGGATCTGTTGACTCACAGCAAAAGCTTTTTCCATGAAAGTGATCTGGATCTGTCATAGTGTCATAGTACTGAAACTCTCCCTTCGCCCATCGACACAGGAGCCAATCAAGGCGACTATTGCTCGATTCGATTGGGTTCGTTGTCGCAAAGTTTAGGCAGTTCTTGACAGCTTTGACAAAATATACAGCATGCCAGCTTGTGAGATCGAATGATCGATATGGACAAAATTAACATTAACACAGTATTTTTCAGAACTGGTACAAAAGTCTTTTTTTAGTTGGCCTTACACCTAACAATAACCTTGACTCGAAAAGTAGATTACTAATAACATCTCTAAGAGAGTTATTATTTTTAGTTCTTTAAAATCTCATATAGAGAATCATCCTAATAAACTTAATCTATAAATCTTCTTACTCTACAACAGACTCTTGATATCATATTCCCTATATTTTAGTTTTGTATCATCGATAGATGGATCCTACTTATTAAATCTCTCATATTTTCTTTTATTTATATATCTTGTATCATTGATAGATGGAACCATAGCGAATAGAGAATGAGAGTTACTCCTTACAAGTAAAAAGGATGGATTTTAGAAATGCCTAAAAACTAGGAATATATTTTAGATTAAAATGCTTAGTAATAAAGATAGAGAGTTATATTGGACATTTTTTGAAGATGTTCTAATATAGAGCGCCAGTTTAATTGCAAGTCAAGTGACATTTAGCCCAGCTGCTGGTTGCGGGCACAACGCCTGCACGACAAAGATTCACATTGATTCGGGTAATTTTGTAGGATTTGATCTCATGCAACCTGTTTGCCAGTAAGATTTTACGATATCCAGCTGATGCCTTTTCAGAAAAAGATCTGAACTCTGAATTTGACCCTGATACAGTCTCTACGAACAAACATGAGATCAGCAACACGAAAACGACTAATAAAAGCAATTGATTACCGATCAGAGATCGCCATTACTGCACGTAGACATGCACGCTCCTCCCACGACGTGATGGCCGAGCGGATCGATTAAACAAGAAGCTTGGATCTCCCCAGCAGGAGTACTACTACAAATCTACGATATGGAGACATGGAGTGCCACTCTACAATTAGTCAGATCTCAGATATAGTATTTGCTGGGTCAATTGGGTAATTAGACCAACCGACGAACTCTGATGGAGACTTGGGACCGACTGATTGTTGTGCCGCGCGTGCTTGATAGATCCATCCATCGATCTAGCTGCAATTTTCAGCACCAAATTAATTAATAACCTAGTTTAGATCCATCTACAAGCTAGCGTCCACTACACATGCCAGGGATTCAACTTGCGAAATAGGCGCCAAAATCACAAACAAACAAAAGGTTTAGGGTTAATTAAGCTAGCAGTTCTGCGGTTTAAGGTTAATTAAGCAACAACAAGGCAGTGATTAGCCGTCGAACTAAGCTTCCAAAAGTGCCAGCTTTTCTTCAGAGTGACATAACATTGACACTAATAACAATTTAATCAGGGAATCATTCATTTATAGATGCGAATCGATCGATCACCTGCAGGGTTCCTGCCTTCAGTTTCAGAGATGGATCTGAATGCTATGATTAATTGCGACCTTGCAATGAAGCGTGCGGTGGTGAGATCTCGATCGGCAGGTCTCTTTCACGTGGATCACATTTATTGGCTTATGGGAGCTTGCTAATTACTATTCTTTATATAAGTAGTTTTGGATTTATGTCCTGAATTAAGAAAGTAACTCAAATAACTTTGCTATCTTATTCATTATATTATGCTTCAAAAAATGCGAGTTATTTATTTGTGAGAGGTAACATTTATTTGACGGGGATGAATAGGAAAGAAAAGATAAAAAAGTGTATAGAAATTTTAAAACGATTTAGGTCATCTTATATAAAAAATCAGAGGTAGTATTAGAGCTCATCTGTATCTTGATATTTCTCTGAAGATCTCATTGTAAGAGTAAACATATTATACAAACATATATACTTAGGTCATATTTGTTTCAGTTTGTGATTATTATAATCTAGCTTATAAATAAGGATTAAAATAAGTTGACTTATAATACTCTGGAGGAAAATAAGTTATGAGTTATTTGATAACTTACATTATTTCTTGTATAAATTATTATGTTTGCTGATGGCAAAAATTTAATTATGAGTATTAAGCTAAAAAAACTAGGTTCTACTAGTTTATTAGATCACTATAATATGTGTTACCTATTATAATAAGCATATCCAATAAATTGACTATTTGTTTACACTTTTTACCAGGAAACTAGATTATTATAATTCTAAAGTGAAATATGACTTTAATTATACATTGGATTGTGACAACTTCCCATGGATGCATGTGTGTTGAGAAGGTGAGCAAAATTTTCAGATAAAAAATATGTCCACCTTAAATTTCGTGCCAGTGAAAAAGCATTTGCCGAAAATACAATGACTGCCCTAATTTAGTTTGAGCTTCCCTTCACCTTCCAAAAGGTTTGACAAAGACGACCGATCAAACTAAACGAAGCTAAGAATCTAATTAAGCTTGCTTTGTTTGTGTGTTTGTGTGTAAAAGGGAGACGATTAATTAGGCCAGGAAAGGAGTATGAGAAACGTTGTTCATCTGCAAAGTCAACCAAACCGACCACCTGTAAGGCTGTAAGAAATAACTTGACATCGGGTGGGCTAATATTTGTTTGTTTTTATTTTCCGAAATATTATTTAAATATATTTTGACGGCTAAAAATACCCGCTCCGTGAAATCACATAAAATAACTTACGAACATAATATAATTAGATTAAGATGATGTTTATGATAATTATATAAGAATTTAATCGAGTAAATTTATTATAAAAAGTTGATAAACTTAATCCATAAGCCATTCTGAGAGTGTGTTTCATTGAACCGTAGATTCTAGAAAAGCTGTTGTGTGCTGTGAGCTGTAAAAGAGCTGCCGTGAGCTGTGAGCTGTGAAAAAACTAAGAAGTTGTGAAAGTTAGGGTAAAAGTAACTTTTCAAACTTTTAATAGTATAGTGAATAATTTTTGTGAAGTTTGGACTAAGAAACTGTGAAAGTTGATAACTTTCGTAACTTCTCGAATTTATACATAAAAAGTTGCAGTTTTTGAAAAAACTGGTTTTCACCTGTTTAGTTCAGCTTTTAGCCTCCTAACAAAAAGCTGGTTAAAAAAATTAAACAAAAACAGCCTGAGACGAAGATTTCCCTGCTTTACTCGGCTCGCTATAACAGTGTGTAAATAAAATATAATACAAAGATTACATAGAGAGAAAAGTGAGATCTATGCAAAACTACGAGTAATTGGATCCAAAATCTAATTAATCCGATAAAAATGTAACTAATCACTTCCAAGTATAGGAGTAATTAACTTTGTCGCGAGTCACGAGGCAAAGCATGGGACTGTGTTACTTCCCACTGACAGGGGGTCCCACACGGCGCAAGCCAATCCGATGTGTGAGCCCACGTTACACTGACATGTGGGCCCTGTACAGCTCAGCCCCCTGTTGGGACGCCGCCAGTCTGAGCTGGCGCACACAAAGGCACACCACGACAACAGATTCCGCTAGGCGAACTCCGATCTCCATTGCGCTGTGCATCCAATTGTAAGTAAGGAAAAATAACTAATTTAGTTTAAGAAATTTCTTTGTAAGTTTGTAGTTTTTAAAATCTTATGAATTTTCAATTAGACGTTTTTCAGTTAATAAAATCATAGCAGTATCATGGTTAGCATGCCATTCCAGTTACATTTTAAAAAATTGTATTAGTCATAATTTTATTGGGGAAGAAAAAGGATAAAGAAAAAATTATTTTTAAAATTCTATTTTTTCGTAACGGTTAGTATATCATGTGCAGATGTGCTAGATTTAGCATGAGCGATAAATACGCTAATTCACGCCAATTAGGGCATGAAAAAAAGGTGCAATACCTTTTACGGGGACAGAATGCGCGGTGCCCGTAGCAAGAGACCCTTGGTCCAAGCTGTCACACACAGGACAGGACAGCGCAAAATGCCAGGCCCACAGATCAGTCAAACGCGTCCCCCGCAACGTTCACTGACAGGTGGGCCCCACGTAAGGGGGGCGCACAACGAGTGGATCCCCTGAAACTAGCAATCCAAGCTTCCGCCATTCTGGTCACCACCGGTGAGCTGACCGCCGTCGGTGGTTGCGTTATTCTGGGCAGCCACCTCCTCGTGTATATATGCGAGGAATTTAGGGAGGAGGAGGAGGCAGCAAGAGAGAGATTGAGAGGGGAGGAGGAGGAGGAGGAGGAGGAGGAGGAGAGGTGGTGGTTGGTGGCGGAGGAGAAGCTTCCGGAAGGCTGGCGCCGGAGTCCGCCATGGGGGATTCGAGCGGGTCGGTGTCGGTCGACGTGGAGCGGATCTCCTTCGGCGGCAAGGTCCGTGCTTGCTTCGGCTTCGCTTTCTTGGTCGATTCCCCCTGTTGGGGAGCTTTCGTGCTCGTCTTTGGAAAGCTTTGTGGGGCTTGTGTTTTGGTTTCCTGGGTGGGTGCCTGGGTGGTTAGGTTGGGGATATTTCTTGCGGTGTTCTTGATCAACTTCAATACTTCGAATTTGGGATGGCATGAAGCTTCTTTTATTACTGTTTTGGGTCGTGTTCTTATCTTTGGTACATTGTAAGAAGAATTAGGAAGATTGGCTGCCTGTGATTTTGGTTTGGAGCTGGTTCTTGCAGCTCGTTGTTATGTTATGGTTGAAAATGCAATGCTGCACACGAGTAGGAGCAGGAAGAAGAAACACGGACAAATTTAGCATCTTTGTTTGCTATTAATGCAAGTATGAAATCCCCTACGCTAACAACTTGCAATTAGTAGTCATGAAGCAATGACAAGGGGTGGTTCTGTTTGTTAAGCAATGTCGGTGGTGGTTTCAACAAGGAGAAGCAATACCTCTTGGTCAACTGGGGAATGAAATTTCATGTTCTAGTCAGAAAAATTTAGATTATAGTATTATACATAACTCTAATAGGGTTGGCAAATGTAAATATGCTAAAGATGTTATTTTTCCTATGCTTTTTATCAGGAGCACCGAGTGAGAACCAGACATGGCTCTGTATCTGTTTCTGTATACGGAGACGAAGATAAGCCTGCGCTCATAACATATCCGGATGTAGCTCTAAATTGTGAGTAGTGTGACAACCTTTAAAGTTTGTAGGTGAAAACTTTTTTGCAGGGTAAGGTAGCTGATGTTGCTATTTTCTTGTTTGGTAGATATGTCTTGCTTCCAAGGATTGTTCTTCTGCCCAGAGGCTGCGTCGCTGTTGCTTCACAATTTTTGCATTTATCACATCACTCCTCAAGGTCATGAGGTCAGTCATGATGGTTCTTTCTTACCAAACTTCATGTGAGCATTCACTGCTTGCCCGTATTAGCTCTGATACTTACATGGTTATTTTTGTATGGCATCTATCAAGAGTCCAGTTGGGAGCGGCTCCAATTTCGTCTGATGTATCTGTGCCATCTGTTAATGAACTCGTGGATCAGGTCGCGGATGTTCTTGATTTCTTCGGGTATTGCATCATGACATTGGCTATATTGCATCGTATTTTCAGTTGGTGGTTAAACAATGCCTCTGATGTTGCGGTTGTGGCTTTGCTCATACAGATTAGGGTCTGTGATGTGCTTGGGTGTCACTGCTGGTGCCTACATTCTCACCCTATTTGCAGTAAGTGTTCCCATGATTAGTTCTTTCCAAGTTTAACTTTTGTTCTTTTGCTAAGAATGTATTTATATATTGTTGCAGACTAAGTATCGGGAGAGGGTTCTTGGCCTCATGCTAGTTTCACCTCTATGCAAAGCCCCGTCTTGGAGTGAGTGGTTGTACAATAAGGTAATGAATCTACAGTTCTACACTTAACACTTTTTTGGTAATGCAATATTGGGGTGTGTTCTGTATTGACCTCAAAGTCTCATGTCATGTACAGGTATTGTTAAATTTGCTCTACTATTATGGTACTCGTGGGCTAGTCAAGGAATGCTTGCTGCAGCGGTATTTTAGCACGGTATGCTTGCTCTTCAGTCAGCTGCACTTATCTGGATCCTATCGTGCATATAAGTTTCACTCAACATATTCCTGATGCCATGTGCAGGAAGTTCGTGGGAATGGACAAGATCCTGAATCAGAGACTGTGCAAGCCTGTAGAAGTGTAAGTATTCCATCTCCTTTTCAAATTTCAGATTGGTAGTCATCTACTTATAGAAAGCAAGCCTGAAGCAACGATTTTCCTGTTATGCAGTTACTTCATGAGAGACAGGGAGCTAATGTATGGCGATTCCTTCAAGCAATAAACGAGTAAGTGAAACAAACTATTTGCTGCGTGTCAACTGAACAAACAAAGAAATAGGATTTGCATATACTCAACTGAATTTCCCATCCATCAGGAGGCATGACCTAACAGAAGCATTGAAGAAGCTTCAGTGCCGAACACTGATCTTTGTGGGAGAGAACTCACAGTTCCATGCGGACGCTGTCCATATGACGACAAAATTAGACCAGAGATATTGTGCTCTAGTCGAGGTATAAGACTATAGTCTATAGCATAATTTAACAAGTGACATAGCAAGTTGATCCATATGCATAGTAAGCCAGGTTCTGAGTAATCTTTTACCGGCAAATTGCAGGTTCAGGCATGCGGATCACTCGTCACGGAGGAGCAGCCGCACGCAATGCTGATTCCCATGGAGTACTTCCTTATGGGATATGGTCTTTACAGACCTTCCCAGATGGAAAGCAGCCCCCGGAGTACACTAAACCCGTTCTGTATATCGCCTGAACTTCTGTCACCTGAGAGCATGGGAGTGAAGCTGAAGCCTATCAAGACCCGGATCTCGCTCACAGTATAGCATGGGCAAATCATATGGCCTGATAATACAGCTCATGGATTCAGTGAAGACTGCTGCTTGAGCTAGCTAGCAGGAACATGGTCACTGCCACGCAAGTTTTGATACCCTTCTCCAGTCACGAAGCTAATGGCAGTTCTTTGATAATCTGTGTCAGACGGGGTAGGCAAATGGAGTTTGTAGGGGAGAGGAGGGTTGGTGTTTGCCTGTTTGTTCATATGTTTGTAGTCAGCACACATGTATATCTCATCACATCGTCTCATACAGAAAAGAGAGTAAAATGATAGGAGCAGAATTTTCTTGTCAAGTCTCAGAAACTTCTACCTGTTATTAACATGTAGCTTTACTCCTGCCTTGGGCACGTCACATTGGAGGATAGTGGGTTTGTATGAGTTTTTTTCTTTGCAGATTATAAGCCGAAATACACAGATAATTATACGCCGAAATACCTAACCTAGCAACTTAAGATTTTTATACTTTATTTTTAATAGTTAAAAAAGTCAAGACTGGAAAATAAAGACTCCTAAATTAATTTTAAAATTTAAATGACTATGGATTGATTATAACTTGGTTAGTACAGCTCCAACTTCAAAATTCATCTCAAATCTAAGTTTATATAGCAAAATAAAATAGTTTTTATTTTTAGTCGGGGAGTTTGTTTCGATGCATTCCAATCAACCGTTCAGGTGCTAAATTCCATTGCTCCATTGTTTACTCTTGTTAGCTAGCAGAGCCATTTTATTGGAGGATAAAAAGTGTTTATCAAGTTTGGCTTATCCAATCTTACGTTTTATTTCGATCACAGCGAATTTGCAAAGTTTCACATTCCTCGGTTGTCATTTCTTGCAATAAACAATCCAAAATGTCCAACGATTTACCGTATCCTTCAGAAGTCCAGCACCATCAGATGACATCAACAAAGCTCATGGTTTCACTGTTCGTTCTGCTTTGCTTAGAGCTTCCCAGAAACACACGCAATGCATCACCGGCCGGCATTCTCAAAGAAGATAAAACTATTGAAATTTGGCAAAATAAAAAACAAAGTAATACAATTGAGTTTTTTTGTGTGTACAATGCATCACCGGCCGGCATTCTCAATGAAAAATCTGATGAAATTTGACAAAATAAAAAACAGGAAGTGCTCAAAGATGAGTCTTTTGTGTGTGGCTAGTTACTAATGAAGCACCCCCAGGAGGAGGAAGGCGCTATCAGCGAAATTGCCAGCATTGATCTCGGCCTCCCATGAATCAGAAGAACAGCTAAGCGAGTTAATCCGGGATTATGGAGGCCATCGACCAAGAACACGAACACGACGTATACAGCAGCCAATTCAGAGAAAGCCGAACAGAATCGAGACGAAGAGAAAAATACGATGAGAAAAAAATGTTCGAGAACCAACCAACCAAGCCACCCAACATCACGGGAAAACGCGAAGGATAGGGCTCGTCGGAAGGATCTAGATCAGGGATTCCGTCTACGCCCGCAACGGAACCGAGGCGGCACCAGCAACAAATCCACCCGGTTCTCTCAAAGGCGCGGTGAAACAAGACCAAAAAGGAAGAACAAAAATCATTACGGAGACGAGGTGAGAGGTGCCACGGTGAGGAATCCCCCCGTCCCCAGCGCGGCCTTGGCGAAGGAGGATCTGAGGACGACGGAGCGCCACCCCTACTCACTAGGGTTTCTCGAGTGCTGAGTCGCGGCCGGGGATGGGTTGAGGCCACTCTCGGGCGCGTCATATAGGGCTCAGGAAGGCGCGCGGGGTGGCGGGCCCGTGGGCCGCCTGACCGCGCGCGGTATGAGGATGTGTGCCGGTGATTCGGCCCATATGCTGCGCCGCATACCGGCCCATGGCCTCACGCTATCTATCCATTAATCCCATAGAACTGAAAAGAGAGCGATAAATTTGTCAAGTCGAAACCATTTTCCCATCTGAGTCCGCCGCATGATTTCCCGTTCTTGCCGGTGATTCCTGTTGCCGATATAGGGCATTTTTGGGGAGTTTTTGTTAGCTGCACTATTCTTATTATTGTTAGAATCTTAATTTTTTTTAAAACGGATCCGACTCTAACCCAGCGAACTATCAGTTCTCAATGTTTTCACTAGCTAAATATTTGTCGGCTGTTTCTTAGAATATAAAACTCTCCGAATAAGTTCATAGTCTTTATTTGACTCTCACAAAATATAGCTCATCAAACGGTCTATTTTTTTTTAAAAAAAAACTCAATATTACATAATCTAATTTTTAATAAAAATGAAAAAAGAGAGATTTCTACTTCAGTCCAAGAAGAGTAAGAGTCCGTATTTCTTCTCTCTTGTCGTTCTCTCTCTTCAGCTCAACTTAATGGCTTTGTACATGTCTTCAGGCTCTGTTCTAAAGAGCTCGTGAAGGATGGATAACAAATAAAAATGGGTTTATGATCCCTAATTATTTAAGGGAAGATGAATGAATTAAATTATAAGTTTGAACGGTTTTCTAAAAACGCGGATGAAAAAACTGTCGGAATTACCGTACCATTTATAAGATTGGAAGGTGTGCCATGATAATCCATAATCTATAATCACTTTAGAACTGATAGGAAACCGAGAAGGCCGAAGATTATGGTAACCGAATCATGATTTGGTGGGCACGTCTATCTCTTAGGAGTTTTAGCTATAAATAAAGGGGTTCTCTCCTCGTTGTAATGTTTAGATCAATAAAGTAGTCCGATATTTTTCTTACATACTGTGTTTTTATTCTTTGTCCCAAACTTTTAGACTACACGTGTAGCAGAATTTCTTAACAAGAACGATCTTGCTATTCTTCACCGACAGTTCACTTCACGGTGTGCTGTATCCAGTGCTCACGGTTGGTATGAGACTCTGCCAGGCCACAAACTCTGAAATTCTGAATGTTTTGGAACAGTCTGGCCGGCAGGTGTCTCCGGTCTGGAGGGCGTGAGACCAGCCTGATTAATTTGCCTCCATTGACCATTGTGAATTAACGAGCTCAGAGTTTGAAACCTGCCAGAAATTAGTACGGTTTTCGAAGGACCAGGGAATTTTTCTGTGATGTGATCTCTGTATGTTTGGTGGCTGTAGACTTCGCTGCCGGTCCTTGGCTGCATGCCATACACACGTTTTTGTCACCTCTCAGCTGTGGTTTCCTGGGTTGAATAAGCTGCACACTGGTGTGATACAGAATACAGATAGCTCTGGTTACTTGATGTACCACATCGTTTGACCTCACGTTTTCGTCGTGATCATGTCCACAAACAATGCAGCAAGCAAGGCGATACCTTTCTTGTAAAACACAGCCGAATTCAATTGTTTTCGTTTGGACTCTGGAGCTTCAGCCTTCAGGTTTCCTATGTCCATGATGTCACGCTGTTGATGCTGCAGTATTTGGCGAAGTGTGTTTTAATAAATTTGATGATGTTGCATGCGATGATTTCTGCGCCGTTCTTGGCAGCTCAAACATCGCATTCCAAGAGAAACATAGAGGGGCAAGAGATTAATTACAGGATCAATGGTGACACAAACATTAATTTGGACACGATCGGATGTTGTTATGTCAGTTGATGGATCTCAAGCTTGAAATGACGAGAGTAAATATGTGCGCGCCATCACGGCTTGAAGAACTGCATTTTGCATAGCGTTTATGTGCTTCAGACTTTCAGTAAAATGTTTTGGCCCAAATAAAAAGATGGCAATAATTTAGGGGACATAAAGGGCAGCTGAAATGGACATGTTTTGTAGTTTTTTGCTATCCAATCTGATCCTCCTCCTAATGGATTCCAATTGATTGGATTCTTATCCCAAAAAGAGGTAGAAGGAAAGAAATTCTTCAGGGTCACTTCTAGTAGGAGAACCAAAAGATGCATCCTTCTGTTGCTGGATTTCTATCTGAAACTGAACTGTACTAGTTTGGTTCCTTTGCCATTAATTCACCGAGAATAACATCTCCCACTCGCCATCCGCTTTGGATTTAGATGCCCCTCCTACCTTGTCACAGCTTCCTTTTCATGCCTGAAGTTGTCACTCACAGCGGCAGAATCACTGAAGAAAGAAGGCATTGCTGTGTCCTGTCCATAAACTGTTAATTTTCAAGAAACAAGATTGGTGCTTCTGTGATGGATGGATCACTGCACAGAATATTTCTGTTCTTCCTTTTAGGATGATGAATCTACAAGAGGCTAAATCATTGAAGCTTTTTAAAATGTGAATGGAGAAACACAAGTGGTAGGATCTCCCCCCCCCCATGTGTTTCAGAACATAAACCTCCAAGAACGCTGAAATATCGCTGTTGTCAGTGAAGTACAACAGCATTGTGTTTTGTGTTTAATTTACCGGTAAGATTAAGTTGGCGATAATGCCCTTTTGTTCAGAGTGCACAAAGTATATATGTTCCCAATAAAGTAATAATCCACAAGTTCCATACTAAGTCATCTAGATGGATGTATATACAGCCATGTCAAAGAAAATGTATATACAATTAAAAGGGGGAGTACAACTACAAGTAGAACAGTTATCTGAATTTTGATTTCCTGGAACTAAAAAAACTAGCACATAGTATCTGGCACTATGCAACAAATCCATAAGGTACAAAGTACTGGCATTTCTCCCTTTTGTGATTGTCATAGTGAGACCATTTCGTAATTTCGTCCAATCCTGGATCTTGGCACCTAACCTTGATAACTATGTTTGCTTGCATAATAATTTGGCCAATGTCCTTGATTCTTGAGACGAGACAGTCTGAAGAACACGAGAAATCTTCACAGCAACCAACTACTTCATAATGTCCCTCTTATTTATCACATCCTATCCCATTAGAATATCCTGTTCAATTTTATACTGTTTCAATCAGAATATCCCGAGTCAAAGCAGAGCAAAAACTAGTATCTCGGACTGAAATGAATCTTGATTCTTGATTTATTTTTTTATCTTGGGCAGTTGGCTGAGGTTGAAATGTGTTTCATAACTGCTTTACTATTTGATTTACAAAGAGCTGACAAAATAGACTTTCCACTTCAAATCACTCTCACTACGGTGGCAAGAAGCAAAAGAACATATAATTCCGGACAATCCTCCTTGTCTGAACAGTGAAGACTGGCTAAACAGTAGCACAAATAAGTACCTGGACCAAAGTTCAATTTTCTTAATGATGGCATCAGCATACACATCAGACACTGAGGTCTACCTTCACATCAGAAAACAAGAATGTAACAGCTACTGAATCGCATCTAATCTCAAGCAATTTCGATGGTATCGATGCCATCCTTGTTCTTCTGGATCCAGCAAAACATCATTTTTAGCCGTTTCCCTCTGTGGCAAGGTATACACATTTAGCACAACAACACAAAGTTCATCTTTTTCTTGCAATTCACGCCATGAAGAAACACAGGCCCTTTTTTTCCCAATTAGTTGACCTTGTCGGTATAAAAAGCAGTGGCAATGCTGCACAAGCAAAGCTATAAGATTCCTGATATGAACCATACATAACAATTTTCATACACAGCACGATGGTGACTTAGATAATGTTATTGGCATCCAAGACTGCTGATTCCTGTGGATTCCAAGTGCAGTTAAACAGGCCAGCATGCCCAACATCTGGATTAAATTTGTCAATAGTCAATACCATAAAAGGAGATGATGACAATGTGTCCCCTTCCATGGCACCAGGTGTGAGCTCCACAACAAGTTAGTTGTCCCTCACATCTTTCTCATCCCTTATTAAACTAAACCCCCAAGATGCTAGGCATGCACCATCTTATCTCAACGCCATAGAATTCCGGCCTCCTTTCTTCTTCTTTTTCTTCCTTCCACCTTTCTTCAGTTATTCTTCTTTCTTGGCCTGCGCCATCGGCAGCCTAGCATGGCCAGGAAATGCTCCAGCTGCGGGAACAATGGCCACAACTCTAGGACATGCACCGGGCACAGGAACCTGAAGAGCAGCAGCGCCAGCTACGGCGGCTATGGTGGCGGCGTGAGGCTGTTCGGGGTGCAGTTGCACGTCGGCGGTTCACCTCTGAAGAAGTGCTTCAGCATGGAGTGCATGTCGTCGTCGCTGGCGCCGGCCTTTTACGCGGCCGCGGCGGCCGCCTCCAACTCCTCGCCGACCGTGTCGTCGTCGTCGTCGTCGCTCGTCTCGGTGGAGGAGACCGGCGAGAAGATGGCCAACGGGTACCTCTCCGATGGCATCATGGCCAGAGCTCAGGAGAGGAGGAAGGGTAAGTGCAGAAACATGGTTGTATGCTTCATTTGCTGTGTTTGCACTTAACAGTCCCCGACAGTGGTATAATCATCATAAAGTTTAGTTTTTGATTTTAATAGAGATACTGCTCTTTCGTTCAAAACAGTCTAAATTTCAATTGAGAAATATTCTGAAGATTTTTGTTGATGAGAAGTTTTACTTTTTAATGCTCTCTTCTCCAATTTTGGGACCAGTTGCTGTCTGCCATAGAAGTCTATTTTTCAGCGTCCAACTTGGCGCAGCGATATGCATAATTTCCCAAGAATCAGATTTCTGCCCCTGGGATTGAAACTTGCAACTTTCATCTTTGCCACAAACAAAGACCTAATTTGGCCAAGTTGTCTCGTCCTAATCATTTGCAGCTACATTCTTCAACTTCTAATGCTGAATCTTTCAGATATCAAGAAACTTTTCGGCACACAGATAATCACCCTTCCAGTTCTCTTGAATTTGCTGCGTCGTTTTCTACATCTGAACATGCCAAATTCATACTAGAAAAAGTTGCATCCACACTAAAATTCCTCACTGAACACCAGGGGTTCCATGGAATGAGGAGGAGCACCGGAAATTCCTCGTGGGACTCGAAAAGCTCGGAAAGGGCGACTGGCGCGGCATTTCCCGGCACTTCGTCACGACAAGAACCCCGACGCAGGTAGCCAGCCATGCTCAGAAGTATTTCCTCAGGCAGAGCAGCCTCACACAGAAGAAGAGAAGATCCAGCCTCTTTGACGTGGTATGCCCTCGAGAGCTTAAAACGTGTCCGAAATAAATGCATTATATTGTGAATTGTTGTAACCTGACATGTCTGAACTCTTGGTTTTTCAGGTTGAAAATGCAGAGAAGGCACCGGGTGTGAAACTGAAAGACGAGACAAGCTCTGTGCCTGAGATGGGATTCCCTACTCTGTCACTCGGTATCAGCAGGCCAAAGCCAGAGGCCATCATGCTGCCTCCATCCCTAACCCTGATGCCAAGCTGCTCATCACCAAAACTCCACCTTTCTCTGATGGCAAAGCCTCAGGTGCAACTCCAGGCACCTGACCTGGAGCTGAAGATCTCGACTGCGCATCAGACCGATCAGTCCGGTTCGTCGCGGAGGACGCCTTTTTTCGGCACAATCAGGGTCACTTGACCCAAAAAAAACTTCCTAGAAAAAATGATTTGTCCCTAAATGGAGAGCTTTTGCTAGTGGTGTATGTGTGTGTCCCCTTGGCAAAAACACAATGCCATCCACCATGTATCATTAGGAGATGAAGCTTTTACTGTGACTAGTTTAGTCGTGCAAATAAAGGAATGGCTGCTGCGCTGCTCCTTCCTGCCATCACCTTGATTGGCTTCTTTATGTTGACACAAAGGCAATGGCAGAGAGAGTGGGTTTCTTTTGTTTTATGGGCAGGAGAAGGTGAAAGATGAGCTCACAATATTCACTTATTCAGTTTGCAGTGGACAGTGAGAAGGACAAGCAATCCCTAGCTAGTGCACAAATTCACTTTTTTTTTTCCTTTTCTTGCATCAGTTTGGTATGTTTGGTTCAGTTGCCTTGCTATATTAAATTTTGCCATGACCCTAGCATACAGGTGTGGATCTAACTAGATCCATGTATCACCACAAACTTACAAACTAACGATTATAGATTTTAGCAGGGACATTAAAGTCACCAAACATACTAGATTATCATCACAAACACTGAATTAGAGAATTATACTTAAACTAATTAGTAATACATTATTGTCATGTAATAACGATGCAATAACATTAAATCCGTCGTGGCTACGTCTCGAAGAGTCCCTATTTCACGTAAGACAAAGGATATGCATGTTGCAGTTATTTCTTTTGATTCTTCAAGTTACCATAGGAGATGTGACTTAAACAATTAAATTACTGTCACAGCATATATTCAACTCTTATCAAAAACTTCTAAAAAACTAAAACTTATTCATCACAGTATACAAATTCGATCCAAACTTGAACAAGTTTTCGTCCCTGGTACTGTAGGATGGTTGGTTGAAAGAACGAGTTACAATTCAAGTCAGTCTCACCCAAGATTAGATAGGATTCATCGTTCATAGGATGCTGACGAACAGATATCTGATGAGTCTCCTGAACATGACAGGTGGCGGGCGTGAGTTTATCGCTCTATCCCATCTCGAGATATGGCTCTATTCAAACACATGCTAAAGTCGCACGACTGTAACCGTGGCTGGAGCTCGTGGCTGGAGCTCGCGACGCCATGCATCGTTTTCCCGGATGGGTGCATGCTCAAGCCACACGCACACGGACAAAAACTCATTCTCTTAACTTCTATCAGATACATTAAATTCACAATTTCTTTTTGCAATGATCAGGCCTGTTTTACCTAACAAAAGCACTCAATCAATAAGGAGAAAAGAAAAGCAGAAAAAAATAGTGTCCTATGGCAATCTTATCTTTGATTATTATTATTACATTATACTGTATCGGTTCCAAAATGTAAGATGTTCATGATTTTATAAAAGTCAAATTTGTAACTTTTGGTTAATAACTAAGCTAAAAACATTTGTTTAGTATTATGCATGCATGTCATATAGTTAGATTAATATTTAAAAGTAATTTCATATGTTGTTATCTTAATAATTGTTGATGACATATAATAAAACTAATTAATAGTCAACCTTCTATGTTTAAACCGTGTAAAATTTTTATCTTATGTTATAAAATGGAAGTAGTAAATATTTTAATTCATAATAGCCAATGGATTGCGCAGTTTGTTCGAGACTAGTAACCTGCAGATCATATGCCTCATGTGTGAGGCCAGCAAATTGCCTGGATCAAAATAATAATCACTGTATACTGTTTGTTCTTCTTTTCAATATAGTCATAGACTTCTTGCGCCAGCCCATTCACATTGCTACTTGAGATATGAAACAATATGATCACTAAGTTAAACCAGAAAAGTTGTACCAATATTTGAAGTAGTCACTTGGAGGTTAGGTCAATCTAGACTCTAGTATTGTTATCTTTTTTTTCCTCGTTATGTCCCAAAGCTAATTCCAACGCATCAAGAATATATTCAAAATTGTGGGAAAATGGCAGATATGTACTGTATAGTTGGTGCACTTGCAGATTTGCCTCATAGTTGGTGGGACTTACAGATATGTCCCATAGTTGATGGGATGACTTGTAGATTTGCTCAATTCTTTATTCTCAGCATATTTTAATTCAATTTCTTTTTTCCAACCCATGAAATGCCCATTCTACTCCTATCTACTCACTTTCCATATCTGCTCTAGGATTGACCCACGCATACCTCCTTTCAGCACCACCGTCAATCCCACGCAGCCATCGTCGCCACTGGTGGCCCCACGCCCCGCCACCACCGTCGACCCCACGCAGCTACCTCTCCCGTGCGTAGCCCCGTGCGCCACCGACCCCACGCAGCCGCAACCGTCGCCAGCCCCGTGCGCCGCCACTGCTCGTCAACAACCCAGTGGTTTTTCTGTTGTGTGAATAATAGAGCTAGCAGTCGTCAGGGGCGGCGTGGTACCAGTAGTTCCGCGTGCACGTTGGTCTTGCAGGAGGCGGAGGCGGAGGCGGTGCCACACGGGGCTACGCACGGGAGAGGCAGCGGCAGTGCGTGGGGTTGGGTGGTGGTGACTTGCGGGTTGGGCGGCGACAGTTGAACAAAATGGAACAAGGGCAAAACAGACAGGGGTAGAATGGGCATTTCACAGGCTAGGAAAAAAGAAAATAAATTAAAATATGCTGAAAATAAAGAATGGGGCAAATCTGCAAGTCATCCCATCAACTATGGGGCATATCTGCAAGTCCCACTAATTATTAGGTAAATCTGCAAATGTACCTAAACTATGGGACATATCTGTCATTTTTCTCGAATTGTTGGATCAGTCTCCTATGGAAACCCATAGTCCCAGCGGACACTACTGTAGAACGCACCATTAGTACCAGTTGTAAACCCCTTTTGGTCCCAGTTTTCGATCCAATACTGTCCATCTGGGACTAAAGGTGTGGCATATTAGTACCAGTTATTTAACCGGCACTAATACACTCATCTAGTCCTAAGTAGGGAACCCAACCAGACTAATTCTCCTTGCATTAGTACCGACTGAGATACACAGCCGGTACTAAAATCTATAACTTTAGTGCCGGCTTGACTTCTCAGCCGATACTAAATACACAATTTTTTAATTGTTGTCTATTATGATCTTAGTTAACTAGTAAAGATTAACATTATATTAATTTTAATTATTTACGCTAAATTCTGGTCTGTTGATAGATAACTGGTAAAAATTTATTATTTCTGTCTGATGTAGACAGGTAAAGTTTAATTTAATTTTCGCTGTTTTTTCTTGTAATTTGCATCGTACGTAATTTTTTGTTTCATTTCACACGGTAAAAGAAGAGAACATAGTATAAAAGTTATCACTTTATATATATAATAGTGGGTACATTTACATATATATATATTTATAGATAGATATATATA
>KE372701.1:274318-301474 GCA_000418225.1 Zizania latifolia | reverse complement strand
CGCTGCCGCCGATGTCCTACCGAGGAGCACTGTCGATGGCGATGTCCAGCATCTTCGGCTTAGAGAACCCTAGCATCATCCGAATCCTCCTAGGTCTACATGACCCGCACAATGTACGAGTCGTTCGTGGTCATCGAGAAGTTCTCCTCGGACGTCCACGACAACGAAGACAATGTGGAGCGAGACAACATGACTGAACATAGAAACAAAACGTAAGACGAACAAAATGTAGGGCTAAAGACGAACACCAGAACAAGATGAAAGCAGACTTACCGAAGCAGAAGAACAACGAACGCCAAGTCGACAAAGAAAAAGATAGTGTAAAAGTAGTACATGAAACAACGGAGTACATTGACCTCCTTATATAGTCGTGTCTTTAGTACCGATTGCGAAGACAAACCGGTACTAAAATACAATGGGCTCAAGTCCCAAAGTTACGCTAGCACGAAACTTTTGCCTTTTAGTACTGGTTGACATTATAAACCAGTACTAAATTTGGATGGGCACAGAAAATGAGGAGACGCATGGCATAATTTGGCCAACTGCACCATTATAGACGGGCGCAAAACTACATTACAGACGCGAGCGACTGTAGTGATCGTCACCGTATAAAGTTTTTGTAAAATGAGCTTAAATTGAAACTTGTGATGATCAAGTACACCGCATTTCACAGAATAACAGAGTTCATTAAGTTAAATTCTACTCCACTTCATTTAAACACAGAACGGCTAATGCAAAGGTTCAAACTATATAATAGCTAATTAATTATAATTATTTAACCATAATACGGCAGTGCTGGCAATCATGAGAAGAACAGATGACACTCATGCTTGATTCTACACTCCTTGCTGCAGAAGGAGAGCAAGTTCTCAAAACAGGGGTTTTCGTATCCACTGTAGCCACGTGTCACACACATGTGTCGCATCATTGCAGTGCGGGATGCCGGCTCCCACTGCACATACACTGGTGGCACTGCCAGACGAACCGACTCCGCCGCACATTCACAAAGAGGCCAGCAATGCTCATTGGTGATCATCCTCCTGTGCACGGCGCCGATGGAAGCTGCCCTATCTGCCTCACCTTCCACCAGCCTTATGAGCCACAACGCGAGGTCGGTTGTGGTGTCCTCATGGTTGTACTCGATGAGGGTGAGCAAATAGGCAGCCATCTTGTGTTTGGCCTCCGCGAACGTATGCAACAGTTGGGCACCCTGCGATGGTGGCCCTACACCGATGGCCAGATGGATGTCCCAAACGAAGCATGCCATCGTGTGGCCCGCGTCTACCAAAGCGCATATCAGCCGTAGGTACCGAGGATGGTCCTCCCAGGACATCTGGGGACCCTCGTGCACTAGGGCAAAACTCCTCCTAACAGCGTGGTCGCGGCATGCCTGGCACATGATCTGGTACACCTAGCATAGCATCTAGATATTAGCCAGCGATGCCTTAGAGGTCTCGGTGATATGCCGAGCGATCTCCATGGCGATATCAAACGGGAGCGTGTTCCACCGTCTCGGCGCCATGGTCACCACGCGTACGTCGATTGACTCTCCGCCGGCAGTCTTGTAGGAAGAAGGGGGCTGATCAGCGAGGATTGCTAGAGTACTACTACGAGAGTATGGGTTGCGACCGAGGATTTTAACATAGCAATTAGTGCGATCAAGCATCGCCGGGGAAAAGAAGCGGTACGGTTGTCGCGGGAAATGAACCGTTGCATTGGGATTGAACGAAGAAGTTCCATCGTTCGTCAGCGCGCGTAGCTTAGCGCGTTTACGTGTATTAGTAAAGAAATGATTTGGAATCTTGAGTACTGGTTTTCTTTTTTACCCGGTAAAAGAGATACCTTTAGTATCGGGCCATAAATAACACCGATACTAAAGATACATGATTATGAAAAAAAGCACAGATTTGCATTTCAATTGAAATTCTACTCAACTAATTTGGATTTCATTTCAATTCAAATTTTACTCAACTAATTTGGGTTTCATTTCAATTGAAATTCTACTCAATTAAGTTAGATTTCATTTCAATTAAAATTCTACTCAACTGAGTTGGATTTCATTTCAATTGAAATTCTCCACAACTAATTTGGATTTTATTTCAATTGAAATTCTTCACAACTAATTTAGATTTCATTTCAATTGAAATTCTACTCATCTAAGTTGGATTTCATTTCAATTCAAATTCTACTCAACTAAGTTGGATTTCATTTTAATTCAAATTCTCCACAACTAATTTGGATTTTATTTCAATTCAAATTCTCCACAACTAAGTTTGATTTCATTTCAATTAAAATTCTACTCAACTAAGTTGGATTTCATTTCGATTGAAATTCTACTCAACTAAGTTGGATTTCATTTCAATTCAAATTATCCACAACTAATTTGGATTTTATTTTAACTGAAATTCTCCGTAACTAAGTTGGATTTTATTTCAATTGAAATTCTACTCAGCTAAGTTGGATCATTTCAATTCAAATTCTACTCAACTAAGTTTGATTTCATTTTAATTCTCCACAACTAATTCGGATTTTATTTCAAATTCTTCACAACTAATTTGGATTTCATTTCAATTGAAATCTCCACAACTAAGTTATATTTCATTCCAATTCAAATTCTCCACAACTAATTTAGATTTCATTTCAATTAAAATTCTACTCAACTAAGATGGATTTCATTTCAATTCAAATTTTCAACAACTAATTTGGATTTTATTTTAATTGAAATTTTACTCAACTAATTTGGATTTCATTTCAATGCAAATTCTACTCAACTAATTTGGATTTTATTTCTATTAAAATTCTACTCAACAGAGTTTGATTTCATTTCAAGTCAAATTCTACTCAACTAATTTAGGTTTCATTTCAATTGAAATTCTACTCAACTAAGTTGGATTTCATTTCAATTCAAATTCTACTCAACTAATTTGGGTTTCATTTGAATGAAAATTGTACTCAATTAAGTTAGATTTTATTTCAATTTAAATTCTACTCAACTAAGTTATATTTTATTTCAATTGAAATTCTCCACAACTAATTTGGATTTCATTTTAATTGAAATTCTCCACAACTAAGTTAGATTTTATTTCAATTAAAATTCTACTCAACTAAGTTGGATTTTATTGCCATTCAAATTCTTCTAAACTAAGTTGGATTTCATTTCAATTCAAATTCTCTACAACTAATTTGGATTTCATTTTAATTAAAATTCTACTCAACTAAGTTGGATTTCATTGCCATTCAAATTCTACTCAACTAAGTTGGATTTCATTTTAATTGAAATTCTCAATAACTAATTTGGATTTCATTTCAATTCAAATTATATCCAACTAAGTTGGATTTTATTTTAATTCAAATTCTCCACAACTAATTTCATATCATTTCACTTCATATGTCCAACGAAGAGCGACAAAAGATGGTTTTATTTTAGCCATTCACAATAGGTACCAAAAATTTATACCACATAACAGATGTTGTTCTAAGCTAAAGTACATACATAGTTGCATATAGTGCACCATTGCTAATGTAAAAATGAAAAGCACAAATTATGCTGACAACTATCTCGTTGACTTGCAAAAAATGGCCAAAACCAGCCGTTAGGTAATAGTGCCGATCTGTCGATTTGTGCACTGCAATTGGGACTGGTGTGTCTCCTGCTGCTGTCACTTGGATCTCTGTGGTTTGTTGGTGTAGGTGAGGTGTGACGTATTTCTTACAATACTGTCTTGAAAAGTACTGTTATGATTAAATGTTCTAGTAGCTAGTTAGCCAAGTCAAATGCATATAGGTAGGTATAGATGTTTGCAATTGTGACACGTGTAAAGTGCTTACTATTCTGTTTTTCTTGATGACCGATAGATTAATTGTGCAGATATATAATTGAGTACCAGATGATTTCGTAGCTGAGATGTCTTGAAGGAGAGCCTTCCTTTCTACCGTTAGATCTATTGGATTGCCAAAAAACAGATGGTCTTCAGTTAATCGTTGTCGCTTTCTCTGGATTTCTATTTTCCCTTCTTCTCAGCTGGCCATGCGGATCCAATAGTGTTATCTGCCATTATAAAAAGCCAGTAAATACATATATAAAATAGGCATGTCTGTATAATAAGTAATGTGAGTTCGTTATATATATACATCTATCACTTGAGTCTACTCTTGTGGCTTGTGAGGCTTTCTCTTCGTCATCATCATTAAAAATGGTAGCCCTAGCGGACAGCGGGGCTCCCATTGTTAGTACCACAAGGTCCCCTTATTTTAGGTGGACTCGGTAAAAAAATTTAGACCACCCTTTACCCAGGCCGAAGGTGCCTCCACATTTTTCAACCTCGATCATGTTGGTGTAGCCATCTCTTGTTGATATCTCAAGAGTGTCACCCTTGGGAATGTCATGGAGATTGACGAAGCTTTTTGGTAGAAACTAGAACAGTGAAATAACGTACATCACATCAGTTTGTTATGATTTTATTACCACATAAATAGAAAATACAATGTATATACATACGATGTAAAGCCTTTGCCAATAACCGATTTTCAGAAGGCAATCCTTCGGCTCATAAGCCAGCACCTAAAATAGGCAATTGTGTCAAACCAATTTCACTTGAGATTATACAAAAGTTGACGAACTAATCTATATTGTATATTCATCTGTATTATATCACTTATATTTATAAATTAAACTAAGATGCATTACATAACTGATACTAAAGATGTATTTCCATTGCATATTCGAGTGAGGGCGTACTGGTCGACCGTCACAGAAATAGAAATCACATGTGCATTATAGTACTAAGATTATTGGCAGAGATTACTACATCTATACATAGCATTTATAGTACAGATCGGCTAAATAACATCTCATAATGCAGTGTTCAATCAACTCTAAAATAGCCAAAAAATAAGGAAAACAACGTACCCTGGGGACGGTGGGCCTACTGCTAAAAGCACGATGTCTAGAGGCACCACTTGGGAGGCTTGCCATGTCGTTGGCGCCTGATCTAGATCACCGATGAGCGGTTGGCTGGGCTAAACCCTAAACCCTGAGCTAGTCGCACGAGCGGAAGAAGAACTAAAGAATAGAGACTGAAATGTGGAACAGGGGATTTTTGGGATATCATAAAAGATTTAGTACTGGTTCAGGATATCATCTGGTGCTAAAGTTATTAGCATCGGTTGATGTACCGACCCAGCACTAATGCGTAGGCTTTTAGTATCGGTTAGGTACCTGACCGATACTGATAAGTTTAGTATCAGGTGGTCTTCTGATCCGATATTAAAACTCTTTATTAGTACCGGTTGCGGCTACCCACGATGTTCTCTTTCTTTTTTGATCATTGCAGATAATTTTTGATACTCACTCCAGTTATAATGAATACTAAAAGAGAGAAATGCCATTTCTTTAATAATGAAAAGGCGCAGCCGGCCGGCAACGACGGTGCAGGAAGCATGCAGCCGGCGTCCCGGCGCCGGGCAAACACGTCGGCAACCGCAACGACGTCAAACCAACCATGCCTGCCGGTCACGGAAGGATCGCGGTCATGGCACCCGTCAGATACTCAGACCCTCCGTTGGTCGCACTGGTCCCTTCTCCTACAGACGTTGCACACACCAGACGACCCAAATCCATCAATTAATCAGGCACGAGATCAGATGTAGACTGCCTTGTACTATCCTAGCAGCAGTAGTAGTATTCTTCTGCACACGAGTTCACCGAGGTTGCAAAAATATATAATATCGAGCTGATTCGATTATTTTTAACTAATTATTTAAATTTTTTAAATATTTTCATATGATTTTGTAATAATTTCCATGTGCACATCTGTCTACACCCCTGCATCCATCCTTTTGTGCACTTTTCACCATAAAAAGATCAAACAATTACATACATACATATTACATAGACAACATAGTGCTCCAGCTTGTAAAAATAGAAGCAAATTAAGAACAATTAATTAGTAGGGCTATCGCTTTCTCGGTCCATGGATATTGTATGTATGGTCTGCAAGCTAAGCTAGCCAGACCTCCTGTACATTGTTGTATGATTGATACTACTATATGAGATGGTCTCAGATGGAGATGTGATCATAAACCTAATTTCAGGCAATTAAAGTCTTGGGAAAGATGGAGATGTGATCAGATCCACTTGTTTTCCACTAGATTAATTTGATGGCGTATCTGACGGCAAGACTAGACCGTTTTGTTGAGCTAGGAAACGAGGTTGTCGTGTGCAGTGTGTAATTGCGACCTGCAACTTGCAACTGTCCTGTGTACGCTGATTGCTTCCTTCAATTCCTTCACGGAAAAAATACGCGTGCGTCTATATATGTTCATGCTTGATAAGAATAATCAAGAATGTGTTAGTTGCGTCTACAATTGAAATCAGTTTGACTTGGTGGCAAAGAACACCATTTTTCTCATCTTTTTTGTTCAGCATGCAAGCGTTGGTACGGATAACGAAAATAATTAGCTAGGTTGACCATAAGTTTCGATGGAAATGCTGGAACTCATCGTTGAAAACGCATACAGGACACCCCTGATACTTCAGTTTGTGCTCCAATGGAAGAAACGTATCGGCAACAGTTTGCGTCTCTTTCTTGATCATCAGTTTTTGCTCGTATGTGTATCACAAATGAATGATTCCCTCTTTTTTTTATATAAAGGAAGATGATAAATAAGTGTAGATTCCTGTAGAGACAAGAAAATTGAAGGGGAGAGTTGAGCACACAAATCTTCACTTAGCTATTCAATTTTCTCTACTCATCCCAAAATATAACTATTTCTAGCATTCAAAATATAGCTATTTCTCTTCTCCATCTACTCACTCATAAATGTCAATCTTATTTAATTTCTTCACTTAGTTTTTATTATATCAACAAATCAGAGTTATCGTTATTTAAATAAACATATGCTTGATTCCTATAAAAATATATAAATAATTATATCGTGGGATGGAGAGTACCCACCAGTGAACATTGATTTATACACTAAACTGTTGTTTCTTAGATACCTACTTTGACGCTGGTTAAATTTTCCTAATATGATTAAATTTAATTGAGCTATAATCTTGCTAATATAGATGAACCGGCAGTGAATGTACGGCACTGACCGACGTTCCGTAGAATTCAATCATGGTGTACATGATTTTCTCAAAGCAGCCAAGGCCTAAAATCCTCTATCGGGTTTCATATGTTGTCCATGTATAGACTGCTGGAATCTGAGGATGTACTCCAAGACAAGTACCATTCACTTTCACTTACTCTCAAGGGGACTTATACCTAATTATATTTATTAGATGAAGCACGGAGAAAATTGTATTACACAGGAAGATGACGATAAAGAACAGGACGACAACAACATTTCAGGCTTTACCCAGTACAAATCCATTGCAGATAACAATGTTACGGAAGACGATGACCTAGAACAGATGTTACGTGATGTAGATGATGACTTTGATTATGAAATGGACGTTAAAAAGTTTGGACGCTTGTTAGAGGACCACCGGACATTGTTGTACCCAGATTATAAAATTGGGAAGAAAAAATTGCGTACGACATTATATTTGTTGCAATGGAAGACGGTAAATGGTATGTCTGACAAATGATTCGATGAGTTGTTACGTCTAATTAAAAATATGTTTCTAGAGGGTAACAATTTGCCTCAACCAACATACGAGGCAAAACAGGTTGTTTATCCTCTAGGATTGGAAGTACAAAATATACATGTATGCCCCACGATTGTATTCTCTATCGTAGAGAGGAGTACAAATCTTTAGATGCTTGTCCGGTGTGTGACATGTCACGATATAAGATTAAGCGCGACGACACTAGTGACATTGAGGGAGACTTCCAAAGGAAGAGGGTTCCCGCTAATTAAGGTGATGTGGTATTTTCCCATAATACAATGATTGAAGCATTTGTTCGCAAACAAAGCACATGCTAAAATGATGCGGTGGCACAAAGAAGAACATAAGAAAGATGGAATGTTAAGACACCTCGCTGATGGATCCCAGTGGAGAAATGTTGACAGAAAATACCTAGACTTTGCAGATGAGATAAGAAACATAAGGTTTAGCCTAAGTACGGATGGCATGAATCCTTTCGGTGACTTGAACAGTAGTCACAGTACCTGGCTTGTGACTCTATGTATCTATAATCTTCCTCCTTGGTTGTGCATAAAATGAAAGTTTATTATGATTCAAGTTCTTATCTAAGGCCTAAAGCAACTTGGCAACGACATTGATGTATACCTCAAACTATTGATCAATGATTTATTATTGATGTGGAATGATGGTGTACGTGAATGGGGTGAGTACAAATGGGGGTACTTCACCCTACGAGCTATGTTGTTCGTAACCATAAATGATTGGCTTGTAGTTGGTAACACTATCACAAAACAGTTTTTAGTGATGGAGCTTTACTGACGGATAATTGATGCGCGTCACTAATACACTTTTAGTGACGGGCCATTTTAGACGCGTTAGTGATATTGCCTTATTAGTGATGGATTGTAATTTGGCCCGTCACTAAAGAGGGGGCACTCCCATTAGTGACGGGTTGAATTACCACCCGTCACTAATAGGCATGATGGGCGGCAACTATCGCCCGTCACTACTGATCTAGTGACGGGTGGTAGTTTCTGCCCATCACTAATGGCTAGATCATTAGTGACAGGCAGAAACTATCGTCCATCACTGATGATGTTTATAAATAGACGGGTGCCAACAGAACACTTTCATATCAAGCAGAACCCTAAACCCTAGCGGCCACATCTTCTCTTCCGCAGTCGTTCCGCCATCGCGCTCCACACGTTCCGCCATCGTTCTCCTCCACCGTCGCGGCCTCCTTCGCCGGTCTCTGTCCTACCATGGCCTCCTCCGTCGGGGTCTCCTCTTCCGTCGCTGAGCCTCCTCACTGCCGCCTCATGCATCTTCCTCCTAAGGTTCTCCTCAACCTCCTCATCCTCCTCCTACTCATCCATAGAGGCTAGGGTTTATTGCTTAGTGAATATATATGTTGCTTTATGAATATACTTTTGGCTTTGTAAATATATATGTTGCTTTGTGAATATATATGTTGCTTTGTGAATATGTTGCTTTGTGAATATGCTTCTTAGTGAATATGTTGCTTTATGAATATATATGTTACTTTGCGAATATATATGTTACTTTATGAATATGTTGCTTTGTGAATATGTTGCTTTGTGAATATGTTGTTTAGTGAATATGTTGCTTTATGAATATGTTGCTTTGTGAATATATATGTTGCTTTGTGAATATATATATTGTAACATGAATTAAGGACATGGCAAGCCTCCCAAGTAATCAACAAGGCACTCCCACCAGACAATGTGCTTCTACTAGTAGGTGGATCCCTATGGTACCAACTTATGTTCCTGACAGTTGCTTCATAAAGATCAATCATCTAGTCAACAACGGGCATCACCAGGTTTATACATTGTACATTGCATATTCTGTTTATGTGTTAATAAAACTAACAAACTGATACCATATTATCTTACTGTTGTAGTTTCTATAAAAAAACTTTGGCGACATCAATAACATTCGCGCTGGTGACACCCTTAAGATATTAACAAGAGATGGGTGCATCACAGATGTTGAGATTGCGAGCTGTGGAGGCAGGGTATGCCTCTACAAAGGGTGACCCAAATTTAGTAAAAGAGCCGTCCTAACATAAGGAGACTATGTTACAATAACAATGGGACAGGCTCCGTTGACTGTTATTGCTAAATTTTACATTAACTTTAGCGATGAGAAGGCCCCAACGGCTATAAAAGTGGAGGACAAAGATAGTTGTATCGATCTATAGCAAATTGTTCAGGTACTAGACATGCATATTTTATTTATGTACTTAAATTAATTTTTTATAATGTCAGGGGAGGGTCCTAGCAATGTTGCAAGGAAGAAGAGAAAGCGGATAGCTAGAGAGGTCGACACCGACCAAATGGAACAATTTAAGAACATCTGTTATTTTAGCAATCCAACAGATGTAACTCTAGCAAGAAAAACTCTCCTACAAGACATCTCGGTAGGTTTATCCGCCGAGACTCGGTTATATGTCTGCATAATAAATTACTGGATCATCAACAAGAAGTCGATGGTAAGTTTTTTGCACATGTTGGTGGTTAACTCGATCATCTATGCACTTGGCATTGTCTAACTAGCTTTGTTTAAATTTTATTGTTATAGTACCTTTTAAGGCAGTACTGTGAGAAGTACATCACACCTCACCTACACCAGTAGACCACCGAGATTCAAGTGGCAGCAGGGTCTGAGGCAGTCCCAATTGCGGTGCATAAATCCACGGATGGACGGTGCTACCTAACTACTGGTTTTAGCTAATTTCTTTGAGATAACGCATTAGAAGTTAGCACAGTATGCGCCTTCCATTTTAACATCAACAATTATGTAATTGAGGCTATCATGTATGTGGGGTAAACCTGGGGTATGATGTCTTCCTATCCATCTTACTTTTTGCACTGATAACCATTGTGCATTTTGTACTGATTCTATTTTCTTTAGGGAGAAGGAGTACAGGGTGAAGATAAAAGAGGCTGCAAAACTAGACATGTACAACCTTAAGCAATTCATGGTGAGTAGACAGAGAGAATCTCCTCAAGACACTATTTAACCTCTTAAAGTTAGAAGTTAGTGAATACTCTTATGGAACTTTATTTTAGCCATGTTCTTCGAGATAATGAGTTAGAATTTAATATATGTGATAGTAATTTGGTTATGAATTTTCTATGATGAATTGTTTGTATTCTGTAATGAATTGTCTATGATGTGCTTTGGAATATAGAATATATTGGTTGCTAAATCCTGGCTTTGATTCAGGATGCAGCAAAAAATAATTATTTTTTTGAAAATAACCATAATATTAGTGACGGATGACAATAATCACCCGTCACTAAAGAACCCTTTAGTGACGGGTGACATTACGACCCATCACTAAAGGGCCATAGCAGGTGAGCCGATAGGCCCCCTTTTAGTGACGGGTGAATATTACCGCCCGTCACTAAAGATTGACCATTTAGTGACGGGTAAACACTTGTCACTAATGATGTTATATCACTGACACGATAAGAGTGATGGGAGATTTGCCCGTCACTAATAAAGGTTATTATCCATCACTAATAGGGTTTTTTTGTAGTAGTGTAACCTATCAGGGCTGACTATCAAGGGATTCAAGGCCTGCATCTAGTGTTTAGACGATACCAACAGTATGTATTTGTCAAATTGCAGGAAAGTCGAGTACATGGACCATTGTCGATTTTTTGCTACCAACCACCCATTAAGGAAGAAATATAAGCATTTCGGTGGGTAGGCGGAGCGCTATATTAGACCCATTCATCATAATGGGAGGCATGTATTCATTATGGTCAAGGATCTAAAAGTGGTATTTAGAAAGGGTCATGGTAGCAAACCTGCAAAGAGTATAGATGAAAACGCAAAAATATGGAAGAAGAAGTTCATATTCTGGGTCCTACCTTATTGGAAAGTCTTAGATGTCTATCACTCAATTGACATAATGCACCTCGTGAAGAATATGTGCATCAACCTACTAGGCTTCCTAGGTGTATATGGGTTAGGCAAAGATATGCAATAGCGGGCTGACCTACACCCAAAACTAAGATATAATTACGTGTGCTTACGTCCTGCCAGCTACACGCTTAGTAAGAATGAGAAGGAAAGCATGTTTGAATGCTTGAACAGTGTCAAGGTCCCGTCTGTATACTGTTCCAATATAAAGATATTGATAAACATGAAAGAGAAGAAATTCATAGACCTAAAGTCTCATGATTGTCATGTTCTAATGACACAGTTGCTTCCGATTGCACTACGGGGTATTATACCAGAAAATGTTAGAGCTACAATCACAAAGTTGTGTACTTTCCTTCACAAAATTTCACAGAAGGTAACTGATCTAGGCCAACTAGAAATGTAGCAGATCGATGTGGTCTATTGTCTTGTTAGTCTAGAGATGATCTTCCCTCCATCCTTTTTTGATATTATGACACATCTACTTATTAACATTATCAAAGAGATAGATATTCTTAGCCCTGTATTCCTACACAACATGTTCCCTTTCAAGAGGAACATGATGGTCCTAAAGAAGTATATCCGTAATCATTCTCGTCCAGAAGTATGTATCACAAAGGGTTACGGAACAGAGATCATATAGTTTTGTGTTGACTACATTGATGACCTCAACCCTATTGGAGTTCCTGTATCACGTAAGGGGAGGCTAAGAGTAAAGGGCACACTTTGAAAGAAATCAATAATGATCGATGACATGGATTCGTTTGCTAAAGCACACCACACTGTTTTGCAACAATCATTTTTGGAGGCTCCATGCATCGAGAAGCATAAGAAGATCCTATACTATAAACACCCTGGTAAGTCTACGGCCTAGATTACACGTCAGCACATGGACAATTTTGGTGCTTGGTTGCGACAGCACCTCATGGGTAATGTCTCGGTTGACAATCAATTGACCTGGTTGGCTAGGGGGCCATCATGCTCAATCTTGATATTTCAAGGTTACGAGATAAATGGGTATATATTTTACACAAGGACTCAAGACAATAAAAGCACTAACCAAAATAGTGGTGTATGTATAGATGCCGTAGACAGCACTAGAAAGAAGAACTCCTATTTTGGTGTCATAGAGGAGATCTGGGAACTTGTCTATGGACCTTTGAAGGTTCCTCTGTTTCACTGCCAATGGGTGAAGCTTTCTGGAGGGAGTGTAATCGTAGATCGATTTGGTATGACTATTGTTGACCTCAATCTTTTAGATATAGAGATGAACCATTCATCCTCGCCAAAGATGTGACATAAGTGTTCTATGGTCCTGACATGGCTAGTAAACCTAAAAAAGCCAGAAAAGAGCAATGCCAAATGATAATTCATAAAACAGGCCAAAACGACATAGAGTTCTTCAAGGAAAAGGAAAAATCGTGGGAGTAGAGGACATCACAGATGAAGATAAATATAATCAGTCCAATGAGATGTCGCCATTCGTAGTGGAGTTTGACACCAGCATCCTATTAGGCAATGAAGATGCTCCCTATGTAAGGCACGATCACAACGAAGGAATGCTTGTAAAGAAAAAATAACATTCTTATACTAATGTAAAGAATTTGTAATATGTACAATTACGCAATAATATATTGTTCTGAGAAATTAATTATGGTAATGACACTTTTTAAGAATTTATAAAACTTCAAGTTAGTTATAGTTATTGGTAATTAATTAATTTGTAAACAAAAGATGTTAATTATATATGGCATGTAAATAAACTTATTAAAAAATGGTTTTAATATTTATGGGTACTAAAGGGTTTTCCAAACCCTAGCGTGAGCTCCTAAAACCTCGTGCAGGAACCCTTTAGTACCGGGTGGTAAGGCTATTAGGACAGATGAGGAAACAGAAGAGCTGGTGCAAGCCCAAGTAAAAGAGCACTTCAAACGGAAGGTGCCTGAGAAAAAGCTACCCATTGATCCAGCGGCGCAGCAATTCTTCATCGATAATAACAAGCCTACCCCAAAAAGATAGCTTAGTATAGACTATGAGCGTATGCTTATCAAGAGTTATTAGGCATCTCCCTCTTCCCGCTGGCAAGAAAAAGTCGTAGAAAAAGATGAGTTCTATGACTTGGTGACCTTTATGAATGATACCAATCTTACAATGGATCAAATTTTAGGTATAGCACCGGTAGAGAAAGTGCCCCTCAAATAGCAATATCAGTTGGGCAATTCTCTTGTGAAACCTTCCATGCTCATGAAACTCCCAACAAAAATGTGATAGTTTCATGAGTGGTACATGAAGGTGACCAAAAAAGGAAGAACTTTTAGGTGTCAAAATGAAAGTGCAAATAAAAAACGACGTTGCAATTCAAGCATTATGGTGAAAAAACTCTTTTTAGTGTAATATAGGCTCAATGGTGCGAAATGCTTAATTTTCATGAGAAATTGAGTTTAGGTATGTCGTAGTATCAAGAGGGATGCGTTGAAATAGTGTTACAAAACTTTGTGCTCAAAGAAAAATCTTTTTGAGAGTTTTTGGATCTTTTCTAAATTGAACCATGATTTTTTGGCAAAGCCGGATAATCCGGATTAGTCCGGAGCATCAGAAAATTTGGTTCTGTTCCGTAGAGTTTGTACGTCGGAATATCCAGGTCAAGCCGGATACTCCAATAACAACGTTCTGTTTGGATTTGTTCTGAAGCTCAGAACACCTGAATCCTTCCAGATGATCTGAAAATTATGTTCTGTTAAATTTATTTCTGTGGGCCGGAACATTTGGACAAAGTCAGATGGTCCAAAAATACTCTTCTGTTGGATTTTATTCTAAGGCCTGGAACATCCAGATAAAGCTGGATGGTCCAAAAACTGCTTCCTGTTCGAATTTATTTTGAGACCCGAAATATCCGGACAAAGCCGGATAATTCGAAACAAGTGTTCTGTTTGATTTGTTTTAGAGGCTAGAACATCTGGGTTGGTCCAAATCATCCAGATAAATAGTGCGTGAATGTTCCTTTCAACGGCTAGTTTTGGGAAAGGGTTATAAATATCTCCTTCTCCTATGATTGAGGCACGTTTCCCAAAAACCCTAGCAGCCATTCTTTTACACCTCTCTCTCTCATTCTTGTGCTAGATCTAAAGCGAATCATTGTGATTCGAGTTGAGAGATCTACACAAAACTTATTGAGTTCATCTTGATCCATTCTCTTCGATGTTTTGGTGTGGGTGTGTTTATTGGTTTTCTTGGGAGATCTTGAGCACACGGTTGTTGGATCGCACAAGTTTTCAATGGATCTATTACTCTTGGAGGTGATCCCTCCTAGACAGCTAGGCGTTGATCTATGAGCACCAAGAGGATTGTGGGTGTCCAGTCAAGTTTTACAAAGCTTCTTCTTGGCTTCAAAGAGGTAACGAGTGAAAATCAATATCAACCTCGGTGGACGCTTGGTGAGGAAAATGGTTGAAAAAAATCCGGCCTTTTGAGTCCCCTCAACAGAGACGTAGGATCGTGGGATCTAAACTCCAGTAAAAATCCCTTGTATTCATTGTGTTCTTCTTATGCATGCTGGTCTTATTCTATATATTGCCCAATCTACTCACTAGCAAATTTACTTTACATATCACTTTGTAGAAGTATTGCCTACAATCTCATTTACATTTCCGCATATATTGATTGTTGGCTAGGTTTAGTCTTTACCTATCTTATTGTTATTTCTCTGGAGTGCCCGGATTCTCTAGATAAACCCGGATAATTTGAACCCTCGGATTGTCTCAAAATTCCTCCAGCTCTCAGAGTATCCAGATCAGTTCGGATAGTTTAGGCCTGGTAGTCTTAAACTGATCATTTTCTTTGAGAAATTATCAGATTACCTATTCACTCCCCTCTAGGCAACTTTCAATTGGTATTAAAGCAAGCTCTTCTCGAAGGCTTAATTGTTTGAAGAGAAAAGATATCGGATGATCATAATACCCTGAAGGATCAAGACGGTACCGGCTCGAGATCAAATTCTGCCGATTCCAAAAAGAACAGTATTGATGGAAAGAAAGGAGCTGCATATCCTTTTGATTATTCCAAGTTAAATTCTAGTAACAACTATCTCTCTGTGCCAACTGGTCATGCACCATGCTTTGATGGTACACACTATGCGTATTAGAGACATAAGATGAAATTGCACTTAATTTCTATGCATCTAAATATTTGAAAGATTGTGTGCACAGGTGTAGATGTGGACGACACAAACATGGATGAAAGATCGTTCACTTATAAAGAAGAATAAGCAATTCATCGTAATGCTCAACCAGCTAGCGTCATACTTGCCGCATTGAGCCTCGAAGAATTTAACAAGGTTGATGGGCTTGAAGATGCTAAAGAAATATGGAAAACTTTGTAAGATGCTCATGAGGATACATCATCAGTAAAGGAATCAAAGATTGAGCTTTTTGAAGGAAAGCTTAGAAGATTTATCATAGAAGATGATAAAACTCCTTAAGAGATGTATGACCGCTTCATGGTCTTGGTGAACAAGATAAAATGACTTAGAAGTGAAGAGATGACCAATCATGTGGTAGTGAAGAGGTTTCTCCGGGCAATAGCGCCAAGGAATGCTACCTTGGTGACATTGATCCGGGAGTGCAAAGATTTTAAGAAAATGACTCCAAGTAATGTGCTAGGAAGAATTATAGCACATAAGCTAATGGAAGAAGAAGCCAAAGAAGTCAAAGACCTTGCCAAGCTTCATAATAACAAGGGTAAGGACGTGGCTCTCAAAGCAAAGAATAAAGAAGAGTCAACTGATGAAAGTGATGATGAAGAACTTGTGTTATTTATAAAGAAATTCAAGATGTTCATGAGAAAGGGAGGATATGATAAGTACAAGAAAAGAAATGATAAATCAAAGAAGAGAAAATCTGAGAAGGATTGCTATGAGTGTGGCGATCTTGGTCACTTCATAGCCGATTATCCCAAAAAGAAGGAAAAAGAAAGTAAAGAGAAGCACAAGTACAAGTAGGAAAAGAAAAGTGGTCATGCTCACATTGGCGAAGAGTGGGATTCTAACTCTGACTCTGAGTCAGAATCAAACTCTAATTCTAGCAAGAAGGGTATAGCCACCGTCGCCATCGCCAACAACATGCCCCCAATGCCGTCGCTCTTTGGAGAGTCAAGCGACGACGAGATTGTCTCTCCCAAGTGCTTCATGGCAAAAAGCAAAAAGGTATCAACCATATCTAAAGTTCTACATAAGGATAAACATAGCGATTCTAGTGATGATGAATCTAAAGTTAATGATGACATGTTTGAAAATATGAGTAATAGTCCTAGCGCCTTTCTCCTCTTCTCTCTCCTTCCTCACTTCTTCTCCTCGCCCCTCACTCTCCATCTCTCGATTTCAATGGATTTTCTTCAATCCTCATTCATGGAATCGTGGGATCCATTGAGGGGGAGTCAAGGACCCCTTTGGAAGCACCTATCCTCCTTTCAAACCCCCCGTTTTCTCCTTTTTGAGGTATTCCTTATTTTTTCCCTAGATCGGCTGTTTCCCTCTAGTTCTCTGTTAAATCTTGAATCTTTCTAGCTAGAGTTAGCCCTAGTCTTGTTGTTTAGATGTACCCTAGCCACATTATCGAGATCGGATGATGTCGATTATATGGAACCTGGATGATCTAGATCAGTCCGGATAGTCCGAGTCCCGGAAGGACCAGATATGTCCGAAAGTTCTAGGCTAGGCTGCATTTAAAAGTTTCAATCCATGATTTAATCTTTGATTTAATTCTTCCTCTTGGCAATGGTCAACCATATTTGATGGAAGGCGCAAGAAGGCCAAGCACGACCCGAGGAACCTCTCCAATGACGATAGCGACACCGAGGGTTCTTCTCAGCAGAGTTCTCCTCCACAGGGTTCCAGTGCCGGGCATCAAACCTTCAGTCGTGCCAAAAGACCAGCATCCAGAGGTCGCCAGCCAGGAATCTGGTTCCCAGACATCAGAATCTAGGTCCCTGCCGCCCCAAGTGTGAGGCCTCCGTCTCAAGACAAGGGCAAGAAGCCAGCCTTAGGGTCATCCAGTCACAGTGACGATCTTCTTCAGCTGGTGAGAAGAAAGGTACAAGAGCCTCCTCGTGTTGGTGGAGTCACTCCTAGGACAAAAGTCAACTATATGAGATGGACTCTTGAGGCAGGGCGTGAGCAAAATCAAGATCCTAGAGATTATGTCTGTGACGCCTCCGATTACCATTTCCATTATGGGTTCCAGCAGGACTACTATAAAAGTATCATGCTTCCCAAGCGGCACCTAGTAGTAGAAATGTAGTGGATCAACTAGACTTCAATGAAAAAGAAGAACAATTATGTGTTCAACCAAGTGATCCGCATCTGCTAGGCTAAGAATCTCTATGGCCTCATGGAGTTGCAGTAGAATTGTTGCAAAGAGTCTATCTGTCAGTTCTACTCCACCCTCTTCCAGACAGTCAATGATGAAGAGCCTACTTTTCATTGGAGGCTGGAGGGGGTTGAGTTTAAGGTCACTCTCAGTGACTTCGCTGCCATACTTGGCCTTGGAGGAGATGATCTTGCTGAATATCATCTGCACCAAGAGCCCGTGTTGGCAGCTGATGCAGTTATGTTCTTGTATTAGCCAGGAACTTCTTTAGAGGCAAGATAGAGGGTCTTTTACCAGTCTTCATAGTTCTTAATAGCATCTTTAGGAAGACCTTTCTGCCAAAGATCGGGGACTCATCTTCGTTGCTGGGCAATGCTAGCAACTTATTGTCGATCATGCGGGAGGACAGAGGATTTTTCAATGTCTCTCACTTTCTCTGGAGTGAGATTTGGACCACCTCCGTCTCTTCGACAAAGAGTTGCGTATATGTCCCATACATTCAACTAGTGATTGATCGAGTCACCTGCGATAAGATGATCCGTGAGGTAGAGCACTGAGGGTACACTCCTCAGGCACCATCTACAAGATCTCCTCGAAGCTAGTCCTCCTTAGCTACCCAGTCTCCTCCTCCAGCTAGCTCTCGGCGTGCTCCTCCTACTCGAAAGACCGAGCCCCTGTCCAACTCCTCGAGTTCACCTATCAAGAGGATGCTTACGATCATCTCCCAGATGTGTCAGAATAGCAACCGGAGGCGAGCTAAGGAGGATGAAAGAAGAAACAAGGCAATCAATCTGCTGCTTCAGCAATCTGGACACCCTCCCATAGAGCCTCTGTCTGATTCTGAGGAGGAATTTGATCCTAATTTGTTCGCTAACTGCACTAACCCCTATGCACATTTCTTTGGATCTAGCGTAGGGTCATCCTCGCAGCAGCAGCAGCCTCCTCCGTAGCAGTCTTCATCTTCTGATGGTGATGATAATGATGGGAGCGAGGATGACTCCGAGTGAGCCAAGTTGCTGCATTCTCCCTTTTTAGTGTCTTTCATGCCAAAGGGGGAGAAAAATCAAAGAAGTCGTCTCGTTGCTTAGCTGCTCCTCAGTGTTTCTCGCCTTTTTGTTTCAAAAAACTGTAATCCGTGTCATGAACAATGTTTGACTTGTAATGGTGGATTGTCATTTTTATGTCTGTCATCAATTATGTAATGAATTTTTCGCTTAAGTCTAATGTTTAATTATGTTCATTTCGCCTATTTTGTGAATCTTGCGATGTGGATGCCCTAAATGCGATATATGTTATGTTTATTGTTATTATGATGATGCATACATTTAGGGGGAGCAATATTGTTAAATGTTCATTTTTATGCAATGATTATCACTTCTTTGATCATGTTGTCATCAATCACTAAAAATGGGAAGATTGAAAGTGTATTTTAATGCATCTAGTCTCCTAATTAATTTTGGTGTATTAATGACAACCGTGATCAAATGCTACTAACCCTGTTACTGAGATGAATGCAGAAGTTGGAATTCAAAATGGCGTTGCAATTCAAGCATTATGGTGAAAAAGCTCTTTTTAGTGCAATATAGGCTCAATGGTGCGAAATGTTTAATTTTCATGAGAAATTGAGTCTAGGTATGCCGTACTATCAAGAGGGATGCCTTAAAACAGTGTCCCAAAACTTTGTGCTCAAAGAAAAATCTTTTTGAGAGTTTTTGGATCTTTTTTAAATTGAACCATAATTTTCCAGCAAAGCCGGATAATCCGGATCAGTCCCAAAACTTTGTGCTCAAAGAAATTTTTTTTTGAGAGTTTTTGGATCTTTTCTAAATTGAACCATAATTTTCCAGCAAAGCCAGATAATCCGGATCAGTTCGAAGCATCTAGAAATTTGATTCTGTTCCATAGAGTTTGTACGTCGAAATATCTAGGTCAAGTCAGATACTCCGAAAACAGCGTTCTCTTTGGATTTGTTCTGAAGCTCGGAACATCCGGATCCTTCCGGATGATCTGAAAATTGTGTTCTATTGAATTTATTTTTGTGGGTCGGAACATCCAGACAAGGCTAGATGGTCCAAAAATACTCTTCTGTTGGATTTTATTCTGAGGCCCGGATCATCCGGACAAAGCTAGATGGTGCGAAAACTGCTTTCTGTTCAAATTTATTTTGAGGCCCGAAATATCCGGACAAAGCCTGATAATCCGAAACAAGTGTTCTGTTTGATTTATTTTAGAGGCCAGAACATCCGGGTTGGTCTAGATGAACAGTGCGTGAATGTTTCTTTCAACGGCTAGTTTTAGGAAAGGGGTATAAATATCTTCTACTCCCATAATTGAGGCACGTTTCCCAAATAGCCTAGCAGCCATTCTTTTGCACCCTCTCTCTCTCATTCTTGTGTTAGATCTAGAGCGAATAATTGTGATTCGAGTTGAGAGATCTACACAAAACTTCTTGAGTTTGTCTTGATCCATTCTCTTGGATGTTTTGGTGTGGGTGTGTTTATTGGTTTTCTTGGGAGATCTTAAGCACACGGTTATTGGATCATGCAAGTTTCCAACAGATCTATTACTCTTGGAGGTGATCCCTCCTAGACAGCTAGGTGTTGATCCGTGAACACCAAGAGGATTGTGGGTGTCTGGTCAAGTTTGTACAAAGCTTCTCCTTGGCTTCAAAGAGGTAACGAGTGAAAACCAAGGTCAACCTCGGTGGACGCTTGGTGAGGAAAATAGTTGAAATAGATCCGGCATTTTGGGGCCCCTCAACAGAGACGTAGGATCGTGGGATCCAAACTCCAGTAAAAATCCCTTGTGTTTATTGTGTTCTTCTTATGCATGCTGGTCTTATTCTATATATTGCCTGATCTACTCACTAGCAAATTTACTTTACATATCAATGTGTAGAAGTATTGCCTACAATCTCATTTACATTTCCGCATATATAGATTGTTGGCTAGGTTCAGGCTTTACCTATCTTATTGTTGTTTCTCTAGAGTGCCCGGGTCATCTGGATAAACCTAGATAATCTGGACCCTCGGAGTGTCTCAAAATTCCTCCGGCTCCCAGAGTATCTGGTTTAGTTCGGATAATCTAGGGCTGTTAGTCTATTCATCCCCCTCTAGGCAACTTTCACAAAATTCCCGAGGAAAACTACTTCATGATTAGCGACGTAGTCTGGATTGATTTTGACTGCATGTATGACTTATATCACCAAGATGCTTTGGACAGCAAGCTTCTTACCTGCTGCCTTTTGTAGGTGTTGCTTTCCAAAAATTTACGTCAAATATCATAGCTTCCTCTCTTAATTTTAGGTTGGCTTATGCACATGTCATGTGTCATGCAGGATGCTTATATAAGAATTACGGAAGGCGGGGCGACATGACGTGGGCTTTATGAACCCAATGCGTATAAATAAGGAGCTTGTTCAAACCGCCCCAAAAGACACGTTACTTACATTATGCCGCTACTTGCACAAACAATTTTACAGAAAAGAGATACTTTTACCTTACTGTTTTTGGTGAGTGTATTTACCGTACGTGTTATACTCCTATCTTATCTAATAAATTAATTAGGTAATTACCTAATTTGTTTGTATATGTGTAGGTTCCACTGGATACTCCTTGTGATCAACATAGCGAGGAGTAAAATTATTGTATATGACTCGAAGGAGAAACAACAGGAATAATACCAAAGCATCTTAGAATTAATTAACAAGTAATGCCAACTAATAGATAGACCGGTACTAAATATTGATTTGATTAATTGAATATAAGCTTCAAACACCGTTCACTTTAATGTGCAGGGCTTGGAAGGTGTTCCATAAACACCACAGGGGAGATTATGAGGAACAACTTAAAGTCCATTCCATGAAATGGGTATCTATGTAAATTATACATTTTCTTAATTCCATGAAATATGATACTAAAATCGTATAACTTATTTTTCCCATTGATGATTTAGAGGCAGGAGGATGGAAACAACTTGTGTGGCTACTATGTCTATCAGTACATACAAGATTTTGTACACAAGAAAGAGGTCACACAAAAAGAGTTGATAGTATGTTCTACCAATTCAGTATTCAAATATTATAATTCTTATGGTACGGTATATCTAGCAAATAATAGTTTATTTAATATATTCACATGTTCGAATGATAGCTGAAGCAGATACAACATGAAATCCTACCCAAGGACCGTATTCAGGCAATTCAAGAACAACTCGTCGGGTTCATTCTCGATGAGATTGTATGTCCCGAAGGAGAGTTCTACTATAAGTGAAGAATTTTTATTTCGCACAATAAAAAATGATTATGTATATACATTATTTGTGATTAGATGTGTTTGTTCCACACAGTACAATGATTTTGTATATATAATTGTAATAATGGTATTTATTATGTGGATAAATATAACAGAATCTTATTAATAAATATCTATTCTCAAATGTAATTAAAACCAGCGTATAAAACAACATACGAATATACGAGTCATGTATAGTATATACAATAGGAATGAAACTAAATACAAGCAACAATGATTCTAAATAAAAACATCAACGAAACATAAAAAACAGGACCTTCAGTACCGGATAAGGAGCCCAACTAGTACTAAAAGACATACCTTTAGTACCAGGTGGGAAGCCTAGCTGGTACTAAAGTTTTATAGTACGAGGTGGTAGGTTACCTACCCGGTACTAAAGGGTGTATTAGTATCGGTTAGATAATCGGTACTAATGTGCCACATCCTTTAGTCTCGGATGGATAGTGTGCCACATCCTTTAGTCTCGGATGGATAGTACCGGTTCGAAAACCACAACTAAAGGGGGTTTTCAACGATACTAAAGGCGCATTCTCCAGTAGTGAGTAGAGGTCTAAATAAGCTCATAGAGCCTCAAAACAATAACTTTTTTCACCAACATGACATAATATGAGATTGTATGACTTATTTACACCATAAGTTGTCTTCTATATAACTTTCTATTATTCAAGTCACAAGTCAATCATAAGTTGTTGTATAGAAGGAGGTATACATAGTCTATAGGAGGCTAGCAGCCACTCCAAGAATTGGTAACAACAGCAAATGGCATCATCTGTTACTGCAACCTAGAAGCTCTTGCACCTAACCTGAGACATCAAAGATGGCAATGCAAGTCCAGAATGAACTTCATATTAGGATATAGGAGTATATATAGCCTATGCAGAATGTCTAAAAAAGAGAGGATTGAAATGCTCTCGCGTGTTAACAAATCTCCTGAAATATCCTATCGCCATCTCATGAGCTTTGCAGCGGAGTACTGCACACTGCAACCCTCGATAGTTCAGTAGTGGAGATAATCCATTTCACTTCCTAAAGTAATCGCACTATAATAGATAATGTAACGACCCGCCCTGAAATGGATATTCCGCTAAAACAGGACGAGCCAAAACATATCAAAGATCAACGAGATATCATAAACAATATCATTTCTTTCGACAGTAGTTTCATTGCAGACCTGCTTATTACAACACTTAAGTCTTTACAAGCTGCATAGGAGGCATACCTCGCAGCGGGCAGGCATTACAAAGATCTAGTGGAAGCAAAAACAACACACACATGGCAGAAACTACTGTCTAAACTTTATCTTGGGGACTAGGCACGAAGCCCTATTCTTCAATTTCTTCATCAGCAACTTCTTCACCTTCATCTTTAAAGTTCTCTTCATCTTCAGGGAGATTAGCAAACTCTGGGGATAAAAAGCAAGGTTGAGTACTCAAGAGTACTCAGCAAGCTTTAGAAAAAATATATAGATGATGGATACAAAGAGCGGCAAGGGTTCACAAAGGAAATGTAGTTTAAAATATCTAAGTGCCTATACCCACGGATAGAGGTCCCTACCTCTATCCATTCCCACAAATAATAAGATAATTCAATAACCAATATCATTCTCACATCTCAACCATATCGGGATTGCTTTGTAACAAATCTCCATCTTTCCATCAATTCTCCACATCACAATATCTCATCACAACATCTCATCACTTTTACCGTTCTCCAGTACTGGCTTACCCATCCATCGGGTAAGTTGATTGTTCCCACTTTTATCACAATATTATCCCAAGTCAAGTTTTATCTCTCAACCTAAGTTTGATTCTCACATTCCTCTCTATTGCAAGATCGAAATACACTAACCACAGCAACCAGAGGTGGGTGAATAGTTGCAGTACACCAAAAACAAAATCAGAAAGCTAATTCCCGGTCAATCAGCAAAATCCCCGACCAGACTAAAATTCCTGAGGACTCAAGAAATTTTCCAAGGGGTTTTTGAATTTCTCGAGAGCTTTTTCGAGGGCTCAACAAATTTTCCAAGAGCACTCCCGAGAGCAGAAAACAGCCTGACTAAGGTACGGTAAAACATGCATAACTTCAAAACCGTAACTCGGATTGATTTAAATTTTAACACAAGAAACTAGACTTCAATACGAAACTTTCTCGGGAGATTTTACTCAAATCTGAGTTCCCAATCAAAAGTTATGAAATTCAGGATTTGCTAAGCGTAAAAATAGAACAGATCCGATCTAAAAATTAAAATCTTAATTACTTTTAAAATACGAGGAATTAACTAATAAAACTTTTTAGATATGTCTTAATGTCCTAACAAGGTTTTGGTTAAATCAATTTGAATTAAATCGCATGTAAAAGTGAAATCGCAGTATAAGCCAAAACGATGCAAACCAATGAACTTTAAGAAGAAAGAACGTGATACCACACTCCTTGATGCTTGAAGATTAATCTTTATTGTATAAGAGTGTTTACAAGGTGCAATCCAAAGCACCCTTCACCAAATCATAAACAAAGCCGTAGATGGAGAGCAAAAGGCTAAACCCTAATTTTCTCTTGTTCCTCGTACATCTGTTTTGCTCTCCCCTCTAGTCTTTTTATAGTCCCATCATAGCTGTCACTATGAGCCACGAAATTAATAACTTTTGGAATCCTAATCCAACTAGAAATTCATATCCCTTACGAATCCAACAAATCCTAACTCCTTCCGAATTTGCCTCCTTTCCATATCTGCACAAATCCCGCGTATACCATATGGAAACCTTGTTTTCCATATTCGCACACATCCCCTCGTACGACATATAGAAACCTCATCTTCACGTGCCGCATCCTCTAGCCCGAGCGTCCCGTTTGACATCCTCGACCGTTCTGAACCTCAGCTCCTCCCCGAGCCTAGTTTCGATCCTGTCATCGACCACGACTCGCCCTCAAGCAATACCTGCACATGAACAATCCAAGAAATCCTTTCCCGAGTATAAGTTCTTTTCAACTTGACTAAATCAGTCCAATCAATCATTTCCAACTTAACTCAAATATTTCAATCAATCATAAACATTGTGTATTTATGAAATAAACAATTTAAGCATATGATCTAACTCAAACATCAAAAATTCGAGTGATCCAAAATCCCGAGTATTGAATTCTCTCGGGTGCTGAAATATCTCGAGGGCTAAAATTCCTCGAGGGCTGAATTTTCTCGAGTACTAAGTGTTAAGTGCCCGACAAGAGTGCTCGACAACTCGAGTAAAGTGCTCGACCACTCAAACCAATCAAACCAATTTGTTCAACACATATCAACATCAAACCAATTTATTCATCACTTATCAATGATCATACACATGATCTCACATCTATGAAGACTTTTAACTTCCTGACCCACACAGGTTCATTGCTAACCACAAAGGCTAGCCGTACACTCCGAGGGTATACTCTAGTAACGTCCCATCGCACAATAGTTGTTGGAGGATAACAAGATGAAACACTACGCAAGGAAAACCATCAAGTCACGTGCCCATATCTGTGGGCATGACTGTTCGAACAGATTATACTTTAGTTAAAGGTGTACACTTCACTCTCACGACATGAGCTTACTCTGTTACCCATGACGTAGAGGAGGTTTGTGACAAGGCTTTTCTAAAGCCAACATAGGATAACACACTGCCACCTAAATAGGTCCTTGGCCAAGGACCAGGAAGCCACTCTTCCTTCTTCTCCTCTAAAATACCGCGAGTGCTCTAAGCCTCGAACTCCTCAATCACAACCAGTGGCCTTAGCCACAAATCATGTGCCCGTTAGGGACTTTGCAAGAAAACACGAGACACCTTGGTGATTTCATATCCATCGGTAGTCGAGTCATCCTAAGCCTACTAAGTACTAGTCTAGGGGCATCTCTCACATACCCACAAGGTAGCATGATGGTGTGCTCATGTTATTCCCCAAGGAATCGGTCCTTATACGCCAAGTGCAATTGTGCCCGAAAGCAACGATAACTCTTGACAACTTTACAACATAAACATTTTCATTTCAACACAACGCATTTGCAAAACCTTCACCAATACCCATTTATACCCAATCATCATGTATTTTGTATAGGTGTGTAAGTGAATGTGAAGTGCACCCAGACAAGCAAGGAATATTCTAAAAATAAGTAAAAGACTAAAACAAATCAATAAATGTAATAATTCCTAAATTTACAAGGAATACAGGGTAATCAACAACATAGACGCTAAGTGGTCAAATTTTAGGTTTTATTAGTCTTAATCGCACGAGCAATAGACTTATAGTATATGTGAGTGCTCATTGTAACTATGCAAATATAATTTATAAATATTTCAAGCATTTCATGGGATCAAGCATGATCAAAGGAGACTTGCCTTGCAATGAGTCGTAGTCAAGATCCTTAGCAAGATGGTCTTGCGGATTATTGTAGGATCAAAACTAGTGACCAGAGGGGGGTGAATGGGCGCAAAACAAAAAAACACAGATAAAAACAAAATCTCCTCAACTCCTTGTATCGAACTTACGAGTGGCTTCAAAAGACTCAGCCCAAGGCTATGCTAAATTATCCACTCAACGTAAGTTGATACAAAACTCCACCAAAAACAATTGCCGAAAAGAATCTTCCTAGGTAAAGACAAGTGTTAAACGATTAATCAAAATGCATCCACGAGTGCAACAAACGTTCTATAGAAAAAGACACGCACTAAAACACTCATGCGCAAATGATCGAACACTTGGTGTGTGACTTCATTGACAATTCATCAAACATATAGAGTACATTCCGGAACCTCTCAGGTAATTCAACAAACACTTGATATGCACTAGAACACTTAGATATTCCAATCAAACATTCATAGTGCAATATGAAAATCAAGTACTTGTAAACATTGAATCAAACACATGCAGTGCGCATAGAAGAACAAGGTACCACCTC
>KE372701.1:181876-207733 GCA_000418225.1 Zizania latifolia | reverse complement strand
CATCAATCTAAATTGGACTACGATATGACAAGCCTCCCAAGTGATCAACATGGTAATTCTATCGGACATCGTGCTTCCAGCAGTAGGCCCGCCGCCCCTATGGTATGTCGTTTTTCCTCAATTTTGGGCTATTTTAGGGTTGATCGAACACTGTATTATGAGATGTTATTTTTTGGATGATCTGTACTATAAATGCTATCTGTAGATGTAGTAATCCATGTCAATAATGTTAGTACTGCAATAGATTTCTATTTTTGCACCATTCAACCAGTGCCACACTCATGCAAATATGCAATGCAAATACTCTAGTATTAGTACCGGTTATGTAATGTAGCTTAGTTTAATTTATAAATGTAAGTGATATAATGCAAATGAATATACAATACATATTAGTTTGTTAACTTTTATACAATCTCAAGTGAAATTGGTTTGATAATTGTCTAATTTAGGTGCAGACGTATGATCCAAAGTGTTGCCTACTCAAAATCAATCATTTCCTGAGGCGTCATATGGTACATATATATTACATATTCTATTTATGTGGTAACAAAATCATAACTAACTAATGCGATATTATCTCACTATTCTACTTTCTACCAAAAAGCTTTGTCAATCATCATAACATTTGTAATGGTGATAATTTTGAGATATCAACAAGAGAAGGCTGCACCAATATTGCTGATGTTGAAAACTCTAGAGGTAGATTATGCCTGAGTAAAGGGTGGTCTGTATTTGCTGACCGAGTACCCTAGTAAAGGAGACTTCATGGTGCTAACAATGGAAACCCCATTGTCTGTCATGGCTACCATTTTCAATAATTATGGTGAAGAGAAAATATCACAAGCCATAAAAATAGACACAAGTAACAACGGTATCTATAACGAACTCATATTACTTATTATACAAACATACCTATTTTGTGAATGAACTGACCTACTTTTTTATAATGGCAGGTGACGCTATTGGCTCCATACCAGCTCCTAAGAAAGTTGAGAAGAAGAGAAAACAGAAATCCAGAGAAGGTGACACCAATAAACTAAAGACCATTTGTTTTTTAGCAATCCAACAGATCTAAAGGCAGAAATAAAGGCTCTCCTACAAGACATGTCAACAGGTCTATCCTCTGGCACTCAATTATATATATCTATAATCAATCCCTCAATCATCAAGAAAAACAGGATGATAAGCACTTTGCACGTATCACAATTGCAAACATGTATACATATATACACTTGACTCGGCTAACTAGGTACTGAAATATTTTATCATAACAGTACTTTTTAAGGTAATATTGTGAGAAGTATATTACACCTCACCTGTACCAACAGACCAAAGAGATAGAAGTGACAGCAGCAGGAAGCACATCAGTCTCAATTGCAGTGCACAAATCAACAGATAGACGTTGTTACCTAATGGTTGGTTTTGGCCATTTTCTACAAGCAAACGAGATAGTTGTCGACACAATTTGCGCTTTTCATTTCCACATCAGTAATGGTGTACATATATATACTTTAGCTTCCTAGCTTAAAACAATATCTGTTATGTGGTGTAAATTGTTGTTTTGTGATCGACCTACTATGAATGGCTGATCAGTCTCTAGGACAGTCACATTCAGATCAAAGCCATGAAACCATCTTGTGTCGCTCTTTAGTAGACATGTCAAGATCCGGATCAGAAAGGAATGCAAGGACTAGTTTGACAATTTCAAGTGAAATAAAATTTAAATTATTGTGACAAATTGTCAATAAATTGCCGAGCAGTCCACCCAAAGAGGTACCCGAGGTGGTGAATAGAGGATTAGGAAAGCGTGACACTCTAGAACCCGATGATTGACTCTAGAAAATAAGAGCTAAGATTTATATTAGTTTAGGCCTCCTGAAGGATAATAGCCCTATGTCCAATATTTTGGTGGATTATATTGTGTCTAAGCTTACAAAGATATGCGCTTATGCGATGATGGTATAAAGCACGGAGATTGGATGGTCTCAGATGACTCTAAGGGGTGCATCGCCCCCTTTATATAGTCAAGGAGCGAGTCCAACAATCTAGGACTCTATCCTGAATCGGTTTCCCTTATGTCCAAGATTACATATCGAACCCAGGTCCTAATTCTCTAATTACAAGAATTCTAGTACAAACATATCTCTCTATACCAGATTTAGAGCTCAGTTACCCAATAAGGATCTAGTATTCCTTTTCGGGACCGAACCCCCTTCATGGGCCATACCGGACTCCAATATTAGGCTTAGCCTGCTCTCGGTCCGGGCTGATAGGCCCTTCGTTGGATACCCAGGGTTCATATCCCCAACAGCAGCCCCCGAGCTCTTCTTAGCTTGGTTGAAAGTCTTCAACCGAACAAGCTAGGAGGAGCTAATCCTTTAGCTTGAACCTTCATGTCTTGCTGGAATCTAATGATCTTGAAAGAATCTTGTCTTCCTTGTGTGAGATGCATCCACATGGTGTAGCCCCCAAGTAAAAGTTGCTTAGAGGAGGGTGAATAGATAATCTAAAAATTCTCAAAAAAATGATCAGTTTAAACTTCTCGGGTCCAGACTATCTGGGCTTAGTCGAATACTCCGGGAACCGGAGAAAAACTTAGACACTTCGAGGTCCGGATTATCCAGGTTTATTCAGATGATTCGGACACTCCAGAAAAACAAACATAAGATCTGCACAATTAAACCTAGTCAACGATCTATGAATACGGAAATTAAATAGATATGTGAAAGAGCCTTGCTAGATAATAGATAGAGCAATAAATAAATGAAGACTAGCAATCACAAGATATGAACACGATGATTTTTACCGGAGTTCGGATCCCACTATCCTATGTCTCCATTGAGGATCCTCAAAGTGCCTAGTCTCTTTCAACACTCTTCCTCACCAAGCGTCTACCAAGGTTGGTCTTGGTTTTCACTCATTACCTCTTTGAAGCCGAGGTAAAGCTTTGTATAAACTTGTCCGGTCACCCACAATTCTTTGGGTGCTCACGGATCGACGTCTAGGAGGGATTACCTCTAAGAGTAACAGATCCGTTGAAAACAAGCGCGATCCAAACACTTTGTTCTCAAGATTTCCCAAGAAAACCAATACACACACCCTCACACAAACTTCCATGAGAATGAATCATGAAGAACTATATAAGTTTTGTGAAGATCTCTCAACTTGAATCCCAATGATTCGCTCTAGATCTAGCACAAGAACGAGAGAGAGCAAAAGAATGGCTGCTATGGTTTTGGGAAACGTGCCTCAATTATGGGAAAAGGAGGTATTTATACCCCTTTTCCAAAAGCTAGCCGTTGGGAATAAAATTGCGCACTGTTCATCTAGATAATCTGGGCCAAGCCGGATGTTTTGGGCCCTAAAATAAAACAAACATAATGACTGTTTCGGATTATCCGGCTTTGATCGGATATTCCGGGCCTCAAAATAAATTCGAACAGAAAGGAATTTTTGAACCATTCGGTATTGTCTGGATATTCTGGGCCCCAGAATAAAATCCAATAGGAAACAATTTTTGGACCATCCGGCATTGTTCGGATGTTCCGACTCACAAAAATAGATTCAACAGAACACAATTCTCAGATCACCCGGATGAGCCCGAATGTTTCGTGCTTTAATGAAAATCTAAACAGAACACTGTTTTTTGATTATCCAGCTTGACCCGGATACTCCGACATATAAAATAATGTGGAATAGAACCAAATTTTTAGATACTCCGGACTGATCCGAATTATCTTACTTTGCTGGAAAATCAAAATTCAACTTAGAATAAATCCGAAAACTTTTCAAAAAGATTTTTCTTTGTGTACTAAGTTTTGGAACATTGTTTTAACACATCCCTCTTGATAATACGACATACCTAGACTCAATTTCTTGTGAAAAATAAACATTTCGCACCATTGAGCCTATATCGCACTAAAAGGGGTGTTTTCTCCAAAAAGCTTGAATTGCAACGCCGCCTTGTGTTCAATTTCTGCATTCATCTCAGCAATATGATTAATAGCTTTTGATAACGATTGTCATTAATATACCAAAATAAATTAGTGGTCTAGATGCATCAAGATGCACTTTCAATCTCTCCTTTTTGGTGATTGATGACAATATGATCAAAGAAGTGACAAATATTGCATAAGAAATAAATATTAACAATAAAGCTCCCCCTTAATACATGAATCATTTTGACAACAACAAATATGGCATGTATCACATTTATGGCATCACGAGAGCATACATCATAAGATTCACAATTTGAGTGAAATGAACATAATTAAACATTAATCTTAAGCAAATTATCCATTACATCATTTCATCCATGTCATACATCAAAGCATAAGAGTGATAAGACATTATTACAAGCCAATTGTTCATGACACGGATTACAATATTAGAATAAAAAAGCGAGAAATTCTAAGGAGCTAAGCAACAAGACGACTTCTTTGATTCTTCTTCCCCTTTGGCATCAAAGACACCAAAAAGAGAGAAAAAAACAGCAAAATGGCTTACTCGGAGTCGTTCTCGCTCCCATCATCATCATCATCATCAGACGTGAAGACTACTGTAGAAGAGGCTGTTGCTGCTGTAGGAAAGACCCTGCGCTGGATTCAAAGAAATGTGAGTAGGGGTCGGTGCAGTCAGTGAACACATTTGGATCAAACTCCTCATCAGAATTAGATAGAGGCTCCATGGGAGGATGTCCGAATTGCTGAAGCAGCAGATTGATCGCCTTATTCCTCCTCTCATCATCCTTAACTCGCCTTTGATTGTTGTTCCGTCATATCGTGAAGATAGCCGAAAGAATCCGCTTGATCGGTGAACTAGAGGGGCTAGACTAAGGCACGGTCCCTCGAGTGGGAGGAGCACGCTGAGAGCCAGCCAGAGGTGGAGACTGGGCTATTGAGGAGGACTGGCCAGGAGGAACTTTGGAAGATGGCGCTTGAGGAGTGTACCCTTAGTGCTCTACTTCATGGATCATCTTTCGACGGGTGACTCGATCAATCACAAGTTGGATGTATGGAGCGTACACACGACTCTTGGTCGAAGAGACGGGGGTGGTCCAAATCTCGCTCCAAAGGAAGTGAGATACACTGAACAACCCTTTGTCCTCCCTCATGATCGATAGCAAGTTGCGGGCATTGCCTAGCAACGAAGATGAGTCCCCAAGCTTTGGTAGAAGAGTCTTCTAGAAAATGCTGTTAAGCACTACGAAGAACGGTAAAACACCATCTGTCTTGCCTCCAAAGAAATTACCTAGCTCATACAGAAAATATACTGCATCAGCTGCTAGCATGGGTTATTGATCCAGGCGATATGCAGAGAGATCATTGCCATCCAGACTAAGGATAGCAGTGAAATCACTAAGAGTGACCTCGTACTCAACCCCCTCCAGCCTCCAATGAAAAGTGGGCTCTTCATTGTCCACAGTCTGGAATAGGGTGAAGTAGAACTGACAAATAGCTTCCTCGCACCAGTTCTGCTGCATCTCCATGAGGCCATAGAGATTCTTGGCCTGGCAGATTCGGATCACCTAATTGAACACTAAGTTGTTATTCTTCTTCATAGAGGTCCAGTTGATCCCTGCATCTCCACAACTGGGTGTCGCTTGAGAAGCATGACACTTTTGTAGTAGTCCTGCTAGAACCTAGAGTGAAAACAGTAATCTGAGACATCTCTGATATAGTCGTGAGGATCTTGATTGTGTTCCCGTCCTGCATCTAGAGTCCACCTCATATAGTTGACTTTGGATCGAGGAGTGACCCCACCAACTTGAGGAGGCTCTTGGACTTTCCTCTGGACTAGCTGAAGGAGACCATCACTGTGACTAGATGACCTGGAGATAGGCTTCTTGCCCTTATCTTGAGATGGAGGCTTCACAGCAGGGGCAGCAGTAACTTGGATGCCAATGTCTAGGAACTGAATACTTGGCTAGCATCCTCTAGATGCTGGCCTCTTTACATGACTGAAGGTTTGATGCCCAGCATCAGAACCCCATGGAGAACCCCACTAAGGAGAACCCTCGGTGTCACTATCATCACCAGATGGATTCCTCGGGTTGTGCTTGGCCTTCTTGCGCCTTCCATCAGACATGGCAACAACTGCTTCGAGACAGTAGAGGATCAAAAGTTGAATCAAGGAATAAAACTTTTAAATGCAACATAACCTGGAACCTCCAGACTCAACCAGAGTCTTCGGGACCTAGACTGTCCGGATGGATCCAGAACATCCGGGTTCCGCAAAATCGAATCATATGATCTCGATAATGTGGCTAGGGTACATCTAAACAATAAGACTAGGACTAACTCTAGCTATAGAGAATCAAGATTTAACTAAGAACTAGAGGGAAATAGCCGATCTAGGGCAAAAATGAGGAAAACCTCAAAAAGAAGAACATGAAGGATTCGAGGAGAAGATCGGCGCTTCCAAAGGGGTCCTAGGCTCCTCCTCAATGGATCCCATGATTCCCACGGACGAATTTCAAGAAAAAAACCGGTGAAATCTATAGTTGGAGTAAGGGGTTGAGGAGAAGTAGAGAAGGAGAGAGAGAGACGTGGAGGGTCTAGAACCTATTTATAAAGCCCGCCCCGGACACTCCGAGATGATCCAGAGTATCCAGGATTCTAGGCGATCCGGACTATCCAGATAGATTAGGATAATCCGAGTGCACCAGAACAAACTTCAAAATGAGTCCCAGGCCCAGAGCATCTGAGTTGAGTCGGATGATCCGAGTCCTCCAGAAATCTCATCTAACAAGGAATTTAAGGATGACAAGTGCCATGAACTTTTGACTTAAACAATGATATTTCATCACAAGCAATTTAGACATGAAAACTTAAGTAGAACATGGCAAGGTAAGCATATACATCAACATAGCATAGCTTAAAATCATAAAAATGAATATGAAGGTTTCGTATTATTGTTTAAAATGTAGCCCAATTCATATGAGGAATGCAATTAATTTACCTTCTCGTTTTCAACATGAGCAATTTATATGCAAGTGTATCAAGCTATGTTGCGAGAATTAAGGATATTTAACTCATTTCTTAACTCATAAAACCAATGCTCATCTAAAGACTTGGTAAAAATATCGGCAAGCTGTTTATCTGTTCTTATATGGGTTAGGTTAATATCTCCCTTGATCTCATGGTCTCTCAAGAAGTGATGGCGAATATCAATGTGTTTGGTTCTTGAATGTTGAACTGGGTTGTTGGCTATTTTGATGGCGTTCTCATTGTCACATAATAATGGGATTTTGGTGACGTTGTGCCCAAAGTCTTTCAAGGTTTGTTTCATCCAAAGGAGTTGAGCACAATAGCTACCGGCTGCTATATATTCAGCTTTGGCTGTGGATAAAGCTACAGAATTTTATTTCTTAGAAGACCATGAAACAAGTAATCTTCCAAGGAATTAGTAGGTTCTGGTTGTGCTTTTTCTATCCACTTTGCAACCGACATAATCAGAGTCCGAATAGTCGATAAGATCAAAGGTTGAGTCTTTTGGGTACCAAAGTCGTAGGTTTGAAGTGTGAACCAAATATCTCAAGATTCTTTTAATAGCAACCAAATGATTCTTTTAGCGCAGTTTGAAATCTTACGCACATGCAAACACTAAGCATTATATCGGACCTAGATGCACATAAATACAATAAAGAACCAATCATAAAGCGGTATACCTTTTGGTCAACGTCGGTTCATTGTTGATTTAGATTAAGATGCCCGTTGGTTTGCATGGGGGTCTTGATGGGCTTAGCATTCTCCATATCAAACTTCTTAAGCATGTATTTAATGTACTTCGTTTGACTGATGAATGTTCCTTCTTTGAGTTGCTTGATTTGAAATCCTAAAAGAACTTCAACACCCCATCATCGACATTTCAAACCTTTTGGTCATAATCCTACTAAATTCCTCACAAAAATCATTATTAGTAGAACCAAATATAATGTCATCAATATATATTTGGCAAACAAAGAAATCATTATTGAAATGCATAGTAAAGAGGATAGTATCGGCTTTGCCTATTTCAAAGCCTTTTTTAATAAAAAAATCTCTAAGGCATTTATATCATGCTCTAGGTGCTTGCTGAAGCCCATAGAGTGCCTTTTGGAGTTTAAACACGTGATTTAGATATTTAGGATCTTCAATGCCTGGTGGTTGCTCCACATACACTAATTTAGAGATTGGTCCATTTAGGAAGGCACTTTTCATGTTTATTTAGTGAAACTTAAAATCATGGTGAGTAGCATAGGCTAATAATATTTAAATTGACTCTAGCCTAGCAATAGAAGCATAAGTCTCACCAAAATCCAAACCTTTGATTTCTGTGAAGCCTTGAGCCACCAATTTTGCTTTGTTCCTTACGACCACATTGTGCTCACATTGCTTGTTGCGGAAGACCCATTTTGTGCCAATTACATTTTACTTTAGTCTTTTCACCAGCGTCCACATATCATTTATTTTGAAGTTGTTGAGCTTTTCTTGCATGGTCATCACCCAATCTGTGTCTTTAATAGCTTCTTCTACCTTTATTGGTTCTAAAGAAGACACACAAGAGTAACATTAAAAAAATTGGTAAATGAGAACGAGTGGTTACTTTCCTTCGAAGATCTCCAAGTATATTATCAACGGAATGGTCTCTTTGGATATTTTGGTGAATTCTTTGGTGTTGTGCAGATTGTTGAACAACTTCTTCTTGAACGTCTTGTTCCTTGTCCAATACCTCTTGCTCTTGAGTCTCTTGTGTTTGACTTTCTTTAGCTTGAGATGGTATTTGTTGATCTATAGGTTATTGTTCTCTTGGTCTTATGTCTCCAATTGGCATTTTCTTGATTGCTTCACATGGAGATTCTTTTCTTCACCTACATCACTTGGATCAACTTACTCTATTTAAGAGCCGTTAGTCCCATAAAATGTCATATCCCTAGTGACTTCAACAATACCAGAAGTTTTGTTGAATACACGATAGGCATGTGCATTTGACTCATAACCAACCAAAAAACCTTTATCTACCTTAGAGACAAATTTAGAGCTGCTTGGTCGCTTACTCAATATAAAGCATTTACTTCCAAACACTCTAAAATATGAAACATTTAGTTTATTACCGGTTAGGAGTTCATACGCCGTGTTCTTGAGTATCTTGTGAAGATAAAGACGGTTGATTATATGGCACGCAGTGTTGATTGCTTCGGCCCAAAACATGTCCGAAATCTTGTACTCATTAAGCATGGTTCTAGCCGTCTCCACTAATATTCGATTCTTTCGTTCCACCACTCCATTTTGAGATGGATCATATAGAGCGGAGAACTCATGCTTGATACCTTCTTCATCAAGAAAGTATTCAATTTGAGTGTTTTTGAACTTATTTTCATTGTCACTTCTCACTTTCTTGATTTTGACTTCATGCTCATTTTGGACTTTTCTTTCAAACCTCTTGAACACACCTTTTGTTTCACTCTTGTCTTGCAAAAAGAACACCCAAGTGAAGCGAGAATAATCATCAACAATAACGAAACCGTATTTATTTTTGCCGATGCTTAAATAGGCCATGGGTCCAAAAAGATCCATGTATAGGAGCTCAGGTGGTCTTCTTATAGTCATGATATTCTTGACGGTGTATGGTACTCTAACTTTCTTACCGGCTTGACAAGCACTACACAACTTGTCTTTCTCGAACAAAACATTGGTTAGTCCTAGGATGTGCTCCCCTTTAAGAAGTTTTGACAAGTTCCTCATACCAACATGAGCTAGTCGGTGATGCCATAACCAACCCATGCTAGTTTTAGTCACCAAGCAAGTTTTAGGTTCAACTTTATCTAGTGCAAAGTCGACTAAATAAAGTTTTCCCTTCAACCTACCCGTAAAAGCTACGGAATTGTCACTTCTTCTCAAAACGGTCACACTCTCATTAGTAAAAAGACAGTTGTAGCTAATTTCACATAATTGAGAAACTGAAAGTAAATTATAACTTAAAGATTTAACTAACAAGATATTTGAAATTGAATAATCATTTAAGATAGCAATTTTACCTATACCCATTACCTCTCCTTTTCCATTGTCACCAAATACAACAGACTCATGATCACCTTGATTAGGTTCAAAAGAGGTGAACATCTTTTTCTCTCCGGTCATATGATTGGTGCATCCACTGTCCATCACCCAACTTGATCCATCGGAGGAGTATTCCTATAAAAGAGATTAGTTCTTTGTTTTAGGTACCCAAATCTTTTTGGGTCCTCCAATGTTAGTCACAAGAACTTTAGGAATCCAAATACATCTCAAAGGTTTTTTATTTCTATCTCCAACAAATTTAGCGTCCACTTTACTACGGTGGTTTTTCTTAATTACGTATGAAGCATAAAAGGTAGCTTGAGAGGCGTGAGACTTGTTATTTGTCTTCTTTAGAGTTTGGTTTTCATTCACAAATTTTATGACCTCCTTACCCTTATATCTCCTTCTAGCATTGACCTTGCTTTCATTTGAATGAAAGCAATGTCCATGCTTCTCAATATTGCTTTAAGTGTTAAGGGTCTTGTATAAGACATCCTTTAATTTATAGGCCTTCATGCACTCATAACTTACCAAAGTGCCAAGCCTCTCATTTTCCTTCCTTAGAACCTCTATTTCCTTTATATTAGTCTCATAAGCAATAATATCAAGATTATAACATTTAGAGCAACCATTACTTATAGAAGCAATAAAAGGAGTAGAAACATGTTGTGACATTAGAAACTCAATCCTCTCTTTAAGGCTCTTATTGTTCTTATAAAAAACTATAAGCTCACTTTTGAGAGTTTTGAGTGTTTTCTCTAATTCCTCTTTAGCCTCATTGACTAAACTAGATTGTTTAGTTATTTTATCTACCCTTTTCTTTTCCTTAGAAAGAAACCACTCAAGTTCAAGATTCTTTTCTTTCTTATTAATGACCAAATCTTCTTGTTTTTCAACAGTTACTTCTTGCGCCTCTATTATTTCCATAAGTTCTTTAAACTTAGATAAAACTTATTTACTCATATTTTTAAACATATCATTATTAATTTTAGATACATCATCGCTAGAATCACTATGTTCATCCTTATCTAAAACTTTAAACATAATTAATACCTTTTTTCTTTTTGCCATGAAGCACTTGGGGGAGACAATCTCATCGTTGCTTGACTCTCTAAAGAGCGAAGGCTTTGGAGGATTGTTGTTGGTGATAGCGATGGTGGCTACTCCCTTCTTGCAAGAGTGGGAGTCCGATTCTGACTCAGAGTCTGAGTCAGAATTCCATTCTTCACCAATGTGAGCATAGCCACTTCTTGAATTTCTTGACAAATAACATAAGTTCTTCATCATCACTTTCATCATCAGTTGACTCTTCTTTCTTCTTTGCCTTGAGAGCCACATACTTGCCCTTATTGTTATGAAGCTTGGCAAGGTCTTTAACTTTCTTAGCTTCTTTTTCCATTAGCTCTTGTGATATAATTCTTCCTAGCACATCACTTGGAGTGATTTTCTTGAATTCTTTGCGCTCTCGGATCAATGTCACCAAGGTAGGATTTCTTGGCGCTATTGCTCAGAGCAACCTCTTTACCACCACATGATCGCCAATCTCTTCACTTCCAAGTCCTTTTATCTTGTTCACTAAGACTATGAGGCGGTCATACATTTCTTGAGGAGTTTCGTCATCTTCGATGACAAATCTTCCAAACTTTCCTTCAAGAAGCTCAATCTTTGACTCCCTTACTGATGATGTACCTTCATGGACAACTTACAAAGTTTTCTATATTTGTTTAGCTTCTTTAAGCCCATCAACATTGTTGAATTCTTTGAAACTCAATGCGGTAAGTAGGACACTAGCCGCTTGAGCGTTGCGATGAATTACTTGTTCTTCATCGGCAGTCAGTGGTCTTTCATCCATGTTTGCATCATTCACATCTACACCTGTACACACAATCTTCCAAATATTTGGATGCATAGAAATTAGATGCGATTTTATTTTATGTCTCCATGCTGCATAGTATGTATCGTCAAAGTAAGGTGCATGACCAGTCGGCACAGAGAGATAGTTATTACTAGAATTTAATTTAAAATAATCAAAAGGATATGTAGCTCCTTTCTTTCCTCTAACGCTGTTCTTTTTGGAGCCGGTGGAGTTTGATTCTTCAGACATCTTATCTCTTCAAGCGGTTAAACCTTCGAGAAGAGCCTGCTCTGATACTAATTGAAAGTTGTCTAAGGGGGGATAAATAGGCAATCTAAAAATTCTCAAAGAAAACGATCAGTTTAAACTTCCTGGGTCTATACTATCCAGGCTTTGTCAGATACTCCAGGAACCGGAGAAAAACCTAGACACTCCGAGGTCTGGATTATCCGGGTTTATCCGGATGATCTGGGCACTCTAGAAAAACAAACATAAGATCTGCATAATTAAACCTAGTCAACGATCTACGAATGAGGAAATGAAATAGATATGTGAAAGAGCCTTGCTAGATAACAGATAGAGCAATAAATAAATGAAGACTAGCAAGCATAAGATATGAACACGACAATTTTTATAGGAGTTCGGATCCCACGATTCTACGTCTCCGTTGAGGAACTCTAAAGGGTCGAGTCTGTTTCAACCCTCTTTCTCACCAAGCGCCCACCAAGGTTGGTCTTGGTTTTCACTCGTTACCTCTTTGAAGCCGAGGTAAAGCCTTATACAAACTTGTCCAGTCACCCACAATCCTTTTAGTGCGGGCGGATCGACGCCTAGCCGTCTAGAAGGGATTACCTCCAAGAGTAACAGATCTGTTGAAAACAAGCGCAATCCAAACACTTTATGCTCAAGATTTCCCAAGAAAACAAATACACACACCCACACACAAACTTCCACGAGAATGAATCACGAAGAACTATAGAAGTTTTGTGAAGATCTCTCAACTTGAATCCCAATAATTCGCTCTAGATCTAGCACAAGAACGAGAGAGAGAGTGCAAAGGAATGGCTGCTAGGGTTTTGAGAAACGTCCTCAATTATGGGAGGAGATATTTATACCCCATTCCCAAAAGCTAGCCGTTGGGAATAAAATTGCGCACTGTTCATCTGGATAATCCGGGCCAAACCAAATGTTCTGAGCCCCAAAATAAAACAAATAGAACAATTGTTTTGGATTATCCGGCTTTGACCGTATATTCTGGGCCTCGAAATAAATTTGAATGGAAAGGAATTTTTGGACCATCCGGTATTGTTCGGATGTTCCAGGTCCCAGAATAAAATCTAATAGAAAACAATTTTTGGACCATCTAGCATTATCCGGATGTTCCGACTCACAAAAATAGATTCAACAGAACATAATTCTCGGATCATCCGGATGAGTCCGGATGTTCTAGGCTTTATAGAAAATCCAAACAGAACACTGTTTTTGGATTATATGGCTTGACCTGGATACTCCGATGTACAAAACAATGCGGAACAGAACCAAATTTTTGGATACTTCGAACTGATCCAGATTATCCGGCTTTGCTGGAAAATCAAAATTCAACTTAGAATAAATCCAAAAATTTCTAAAAAGATTTTTCTTTGAGCACTAAATTTTGGAACACTGTTTCAACGCATCCCTCTTGATAGTACGGCATACCTAGACTCAATTTCTTATGAAAAATAAGCATTTCGCACCATTGAGCCTATATCACACTAAAAGGAGCGTTTTCTACAAAAAGCTTGAATTGCAACGCCACTCAGTGTTTCAATTTCTGCATTTATCTCAGTAACATGATTAGTAGCATTTGATCATGATTGTCATTAATACACCAAAACAAATTAAGGGCCTAGATACATCAAGATGCACTTTCACCATGCCTCGAGTTAAATGGTATATTTGGCTCGAGGGTCAAGAAGCATCTATGTTTAAATCCTTTGAAGTCTTGATCCTGATATCATCTTTGAATCTTTTCGTATGGAAGACATCAAATTGGGCTCTCCCCTTGACCAGTAGTGCGATCGGGCAAGGTTGGTCATCGGGGGCGATCGTCAGCCAGAGTCCTGATCAATTAAAGTCTCAAGCGCAACCGACCCTCAAGCCCCTGAGCCTCGGGCCTCAAGCACTCAGGTCTTGATCACCCGAGCCCCCGAGCGTGTGAGGTCCTGAGCACGTGAGCCACCAGGATCGTGAGGAACTCAAGCGTCGTGAGCTCCATCGGTCGTCTCTGGAATCAAGGTGAAAAGTTGCTTTTCAGCCCACTCTGGCCATAATTAATGCGTTGTGGTTGAGGGGATAGGCAGGCATCCTGTTCTGATTGGTCTAGCCACAAACATTGGGCATAGATAGGGAGGTGGAACCATCCTGTTAGCACGACCGGAGCATGCATGATGATCGAAGCGATGCCGGTTCGTAGCGATCGTGGCTGACGTCATGGCGATGACCGCATGGCTATTTAAGCATTTTGCCTTCCTCCTTCGCTCGCACGCCATTAGTTTGAACTCTTGTCCATGCTTTGCCGTACTTCTACCTTCTTCCTTCATCTTCTCCTCCACTGGTTACTCGTCGACCAGGGCATCACTGTCACTATGTTGTCTGTCACTGCATCGCTTCCCGATTGTTCTCACTAAAGCCAATGGCTCTTTGAAGTCCGGTGTTGTCCTAGGAGTGGTAGACGTAGGTGATGATGCCAGTAAAGCTGAAGATGCTCGAGATGGTGCAACATATGCTAGCCTTGGCACTCTCGAGCTAGCGCGCGATGGTGGGGGAGAGTTTCCCGACGCTGGATTTGGGCGAGGCGGTGTTGTTTGAGTCTTTTCTCCTCTACAGGCTTGGCCTGCCCGCACATCCCTTCCTCCGTGGCCTTCACCACTACGAGATCTCTCTCATCAACCTTAACCCCAACTACATCCTCCAAATTGCGGTCTTTGTACACCTGTGCGAAACATACCTAGGAGTGAAACCTCTTCTGATACTTCTTCCTTCTCCGCCGGATGGCGGGGAACAAGGTAGTTGATGGCGCGATATTCTAGCTCCACAAAGGCAAGGCAAAGGAGTATTTAGAGATACCGCTGATGACCTCCAATAAGCGTTGGCATGCAGAGTGGTTCTATGACGTGAACCATCCTTCAGCCTCTCAAGTTGAGATCAACCGAAGGCTGGAGCCCTCCGTCCGGTGGATGGACTAGGGCTGCTCATCAGAGCAAGACTAGGTCTAGGAGTTGGAGGGGCTGGTGATGAAGTTTCGCCATGATGGGCTGAGCGGGATCAGCGTCGCAGCTTGCTTCCTAATGTGGCGGATATTTTTGCTTCACGATCAGGTGACGCCGGCCTACGAGGTGTTCGGGCCCTGAGACCTGAATGACCCGGCGGTAGAGTGGATGTCTCGAGCAGAGGTCATTAAGCTCCTCCGCTACTTCTTCAGCGGGAAGCCTAACTTCTTGTCAAACCTCAGGTTCACGTCGTAGTGCGTCACAGACCCACATCCATCGGTAAGCCTCTTCTCAACTTTGTCTTCATCGTCATTGGTCTTCATCGTCCGACCACCCACATGGTGTGACGTGGCCTAGCTACAGGGAAACGCTGCATTCTTTTCACAGCCACCGCTCCTCGAGCACCCAACGAACATCGACCCACCCCGAAGCATGTAGCCCCCGAGTGACTCTGACTTGCCTCCTCAGATGCTGAAGTGGAAGGGGAAGGAGCTGGCCAGGATAAGCAAGCGCTCGAAGCAAGAGATGGTCAGGAAGGACGGTGCCACACCGATTGGGTTCCAACGCTTTGTTCAATCTAGCTCAGATGAGTCGAATGGTGAGGGGGACGCATCGGTCTCTGACACCATGGCGCTGACTCCACCCCTGGCGAAGGGGTCGGTGAGGCACCAGTTTACAGGCTCCTATCGGATGGCACCTACGTGAGCCTCATATTCTTTGTTTCTTGGCCTTGGATTTTATTTTTATCCTCCGCTTGTCGGGGATGATGTGCATGCCATGGCCGGGAGCCCCGTCGCCCTTGTCCGGGATGACGTGAATACGGCTAGGCGTCTGCCCTATCGTCGGTTGGCGAGATGTTTCAGTAGAATATGCTATAGCATCTGTGGTGGAGGTTTCGACCCCTCGGTGGTGGGGGCGGTGATTGTGAATGATCCACTAGCCTGCTAGGCGGTGGATGGTGGGGCTGAGCTGTTGTCGGGCTCGGTCGGTCCTCAGAGGGTGTCGGAAGCACTCGACCAGACGTTAGGGCCCTCGAAGGGGGCAGCCCACGAGGAAATCAGCGTCCAACTGACTGGGTGTTTAGCGGTGAGCTCCTGGCTTATGTGCCTTATTTCTCTTTTTCTCGTATTTCTCTTTGATTGATCTTTTTGACTTTGCTTGCACCAGCTTCACGTGCGGTTGGTGGGTAGGTCCAACAGATTTCGCCCGACCGGCCAGGCACACGTAGGGGAGGCCTCCAGCTTAGGCCAGGTGACCACCCTTGAGGCCGAGGTTGAGCAGCTCAAGCGTGAGCGTGCTGACCTCGAGGTAAAGGTCGAGGCCTTGATGTGGGAGGGTGTCGAGGCCTAGACTGAGGTGGGTTTAGCGATGGTGGCAGCCAAAAATGCCACCAAGATGGCCGAGATGACTGGACGGTGGGAGCAAGCCACCAAGGTTGCTGTCAAGGCGGTGAGGGGGTAGAGGAATCCACCTGGGCCACCATGGGTGCTGCAAGGCACCTATGAGGAGGCCAAGGCAGCGGCGATGAAGGCCGTCGCTGATTTTGACGGTAAGTTCTTGTACTTCGCTTGTTTTGCTTCTGACCTCCTCTATTTGCTTCGTCTTGGACTTAACATCTTTTTCTTCTTTCTGCAGAGCGTCATGCTCAAGCTGATGCTTGGATCGCCGAGCTCAAGTTAGAGGCGGGTCAAGCCTGCTTGGTGGTCGACCGCCTCCATTTTCTTCAGGTGGGCGACCCCTCAGGCCCGAGTGCCTCATACGAAGAGTTCTCGAGGAGGCTCGTGGGCCTCGAAACTCAACTTCACCTTTTTGTTGCTGATGCGGCGAGGAACGGGGTCGAGGACGCCCTGACGCATGTCCGGGCGATTTTCCCCGAGGCAAACCACGAGTTGATGGCGGCCGGATTCCCTGCCAAAGTGTCCTCCGAGGGTGTTCTTGTGTTCCGACAAGGGGTGTAACGAGCCAAGTGATTAAACTCATTAAGGTATTTAGTGATAGAATGATTTCCTTGCTTGATGGCATGAAATTCTCGTTTCTTCAGAGCCACAAGTCCATCTGGAATATGGGCCTTCTTTAAACCAGCTGAAAAATCTGCCCAAGTAATCTCGTCTCCATCATCTCTGTTCTCCTTGAAGTGACTCCACCACTCTCCTGCTGGACCTTGAAGTTGGTAGGATGCGAAGGCAACCTTCTCTTGATCAGTGCACTGTAGAACTTCTAGCTTCTTCTCAATAGTGAATAGCCAGTCACTAGCCTTCACCGGGTTGTTAGTGCTAGAGAAAACAGGCGGCCTCACATGGAGAAACTCTGACAACTTGTTCTGAACTAGAACAGGTGCAGGTGGGGGTTGAACAGACGGAGCACGCTGTTGAGCATTCATCTGAGTCATCAACATGGCCATGAGTTGATTTTGATTAGCAAGCACCTGTGCCAAAGTGGGGTTCTTTGGTATTGGAGGAGGGAGATGAGGCTGCTGCTGCTGAGACTATCCATTATTGGCTCCAGTTGCTTTATCAATTCCATCCTGAGAATTGAAGCTGCGAGTCTGCACCATCTTGCTGAAGAGAACAAATGGGAGAAAGGATAGGTGAGATTTAGAAAAAGAAAAGAGACAAGAGAAAACAACTTGTACTGATCTAAAATTCGTTGCAATTTTTATTGGACTCCAGAAGAAACTCATAAGTGTAGATGTATCACAGAAGGCCAATACAAACCACATACTACAGACATGCAAAGCTAACAAACATTTAGCCTAATCAAAACAAACGCCTAACACAACGTACTAAGGGGACAAAGAGGCACTAAGGACTGGGATCCTCTGAAGTTGGATCAAAAGAAAACTCTGGTTCTTCTAGATCACTCTCTTCCATGACTCCGTCTTTCTCATCATCTTCACCCTCATCACTTTCAATGACGAAGATCTCCTCTTCACGCATTCTCCGGATCACTTGTGCTATAGGAGGCATCTGAACTCGCTAACTTGTGGTACGACGGATCCTGGGACCTTTGGGTGGCGACTCTCCCTTCAACTCTACAACTTCCTTCTTCAGCGCATCCACTTGATTCTGCAACTGACAGATAGTCTGACGGTTCTGATTATCTTACTCATGTGCTCTAATGAGGGAATCCTTATGGCAGTCATCCATCGCCTTCATCATGTTCACCATCCTGACCATAGTGGCACCATCTTCTTCACCAGTGGGTGGGTACTCTACATAATCATCACGATGAGTCTTCCTCATATGGTATTTATACTCCGATGCTGCCAACTTGCCTGCAAAGCGATCACGAAGCTCTCTAATAGCCGAATAAGCAGCCTCCTGATAAGCATGAGCAAAATTCCTTCCTTCGGCTTTCACTATCATTGAGGGGATAGTCTCTCTCTCGCTCATGATGAAAACAACCACTTGTACCATTCTAAGGAAAACAAACCTGACTTGAGAATAGATAGGAACCTCCTGATATCCACAGAAAAATACCATATGCCTCAATTCCTTAACAAAGCCTTTCATTCTGAAGCACCTTTGGGCCTAGGAACCTTTGGCAGACATCTAAAAAAACAAATTAAAATAAAATCAGCACCACTTTTCTAGAAAAGAAGCACCCTTTTGAAACAAGAAGAAGAGAAGAGAGTAGTATAACTATCAAATAATTTTCAGTTCCTAAGGTTAAACCATTTGGCCATTCCTACAGTCAAGGTAGCTCTGAAAGCAACTTGTCACGCCCAAAAATTCTAACCATTTCCTTGCGATTTATTGTGCGGAAAGTCCCTTGTCCAGGAATCAGCCGAGGCACACAATAGATAATTTATTGGACATCGAAAGCATTATTGTTCATGACGAAGTAAATAAAGTACTCATTACAGAGGTGGCATTGGAATCTCAAAACAATAATAATCAATATAAATAACTCCTAATAACTTTATTGACGTAGCGGCGACTCCACTCCACAGGCAAACTTGACTGGGCAACAGCTCAAAAGGCGCCACCTTCATCTTCGCTCACGAACACCTCTTCTAGTGGTGGGGGAATGCAAGGGTGAGTATTTTAAATACTCAGCAAGCTATCCAAGTGAAACAGTTATAATACACAGGGAATACAAAGGACGACATAAAAGGGTTTATTTACATAAACAGAGCATTAAAAAGAGATAGAATTTAAAATATAATTCTAATTAAGTTAGAACCTTAAAACAACATTAATTCAGTCACTAAATAACTCTTATCCAGAGTCATTAGGCCCAAAAGAACCAACCATTCCACTCTAACCAGAGCTATTCAGGTTGAATAGAAAGTAAACAGGTTAATTAAATAATCATGGGACTAATTATGAGTGACATTGCATTGTCGCCCTTAACCGTGGACACGGCTATTCGAATAGTTTTACTCTGATTAGAGGTGCACAACTTTACCCACAAGACATAGCCCTACAACATGTCACCATGAGCCTCAATACCATCACGGTTTCTTAGAAAAGAGTTGTGATATGACCATCCACCTAGATCCTCCAAGCTTTACACCGTAGGACCCATCTACCCTATCCTCCCCTAGCGCTCTAATCCGAACAGCAAAGACTTACCCATTACAGAACTATCGGCCATCTTGATGATTCACCCAGGATCTCTAGGCTTTAGATCATATCATTTCTCATGCTGACTTGTGGTAGCGCGAGAATACAATGTAAGAGTGGCCGATGAACCGGTCCTTATAGTATCATGAGTACAGCTAGCAGAACTATGGACCTTGTACTCACAACCCACCTTAGTCATATTTTATTAGCTTTTAATCCATGAATCAGTTCATTAACCACTAGTAATCATATAAGCCAACATTAATATAAAAGTAGTATTAAACAGCATGATGAAATGTGATACTAGTTTCTAAGCAGAGCTAAGCAATCCGAGGCATCTAGATAAATCATAATAAAGATTCATACTGGTTAGGTTAATTAATCCTTAGGTAGACAAGAAACAGGTAAATAATCAACAGGGGGCAATACAAGTAGGGTTTATATCCCAATCCCGGTGACATTCTAAAATAAAATACACTTTTGAATGAATAGTAGCTTTAAAACATGGGTTCAACATGATCAATAGGGGAACTTGAATAACTTGCCTTGCTGGACAGGGATGAAAATAGGTGAATCCTCGATGAACACATGCTCTTCAGGCGCTTTGGAAACTAAACAACGGTACAAGAATACAATAATAAATTAAAATAGTACACATTCATAGGCATTCTGTGTGTGAACATATTTTTAATGGGTAGATCTCATTTTTAGAAAAATTCTGTAATTTGAATGGTTAAATTTGGAGTTCAGATGAATTAGATATGAATTTTTAAAATTTAAACATGGCTTTGTTTGAATTCAGAAAATAGAATCGAATTATGACGCAATACTGAATTATTTTTTAAAGGAAAATCAGATTTATGGCATTAGCAGGGGATTACGTGCGTGCGCGAGGGCGAGGACACGTGGCAACCACGCAAGTAGGACCGTAAGACGTGGCGTTGACACGGCGGCCACGTGGGTGCCACACCATGGTGACGGCGACAGCACGGGGACCGAGGGTCACCGGCGAACAGTGGCCTGGTGACCGGCGGTGAGGGCTCCGACGAGATCAGGAAAGCACGGGGAATTCTCCTGGGGGATCGACGATGAATGGCGGTGATAGGAGGTGACCGGCGGTGAGAGAGAGGCAGTGAGCGGCTCGGGTCATCGGCGGGGAGGGGGCTCCAGTGTTCGGCGGTGATGACGGAGGGGTGGACAAGCACCAGGGGACGATGGTGGGGTCAGCGGCAACTGGCGGCCACTGGAATGGCGGCGAGCGGTGGCTAGAGGCGACGGCGAGCGACAGAGCAGAGGGCGCATGGCACTACGGCGATCGATGGCTCTAGGGCGGCGGCGGAGGGGTCTAACCGGAAGCACGGCGCATGGGGGTTGTTTATATAGGGTCGGCTGGTGGAGTTCGGCCCGGATACGACGGCGTGGCAATGGCGGGCAACGGTTGTTGGGTTATGAGAAGGCTACGCTAGTATTAAATTCAAAATTTTACCCCGTTTGTCTAGGAACCATGCGTGTAATGGGATCATAGATCGTTATCTCTAACCATGAGACACGCTAGGGTAGCGGAAGTAGAGATGATGAAGCGCATCCTCGATCGGCTCCGCTCAGTTCCGTCCTTTCGTTGGCGATGAAGACGACGTAATCCGACGATCTCCACGGGAATATCAACACCGCAGTAGCAGCGGTGCCTCCACGGTATCCACATGTACAGGGACGGGATCACCTCAATCTGGTATGCTAGTACCGCACGAGAGGTTAGGGGAGAGACGGCCATAATCGGTGTAGCCAGGAGAGGTGACGGTTAGGGTTAGGTCAAAGCAACAACCAGCAACAGCCTTTTTGTCCTAGCCCCTCCTCTCCTTATATAGTGCCCTCTCATTGGCCTTTAATCAGTATTAAAGCACAACAGATCTAATCTGTTCGTCTGGATCTGGAACTTCTGGTCCAACTGGAACTTTCAAAAATAACATTCTGTATCGAATTTATTTCGACCCGGAACTTCCGGTTCACACCCGGAACTTTCGGTTCATCCAGAATACACTTTTCAGGCAGGCCTAGAACTTTCGGTCCAACCAAAACTTCCGATTCCTCCAAAAATCAAAACTGGGGCTGGCCCAGAACTTCCAGTCTGACCGAAACTTCTGGATGCTCCAGAACCCGGACTTCCAGATGCTCCAAAACCCGAAACTTCCGGCCTCAATCCAGAACTTCCGATTCCCCCAGAATTCTCTTGGGCATATTTCCATCAGCGGTTACGACCGGCCAGCGTGGTAAGGCGGTTCGGGACCTGGGCCAGGCTCAGAAACTTGGGAGAAAGGGCCAGGGCCATGCGGGGATCATGAATCCGGGCTCAGATTCGGCCCATGGCGACGGTGGAGGCGGATTGGCGCGGTGGTAGGCGGTGCTAGGGCACAGGGCGCGTGAGCAGGAGGTTGGGGATGGACCCAACAGGTAGGGCCCACCAATCGTCGACTGCGCGCGGGTGCAGGCCGGAGCTAGGCCTGCGGGCGAAGATTGGGCGGGCCGAAGGCCGGCCCAAGAGCAGGTAGGCGAATTTTTATTTTAAAAAAAGTTGTTTTTTCATTTCTTTCTCTTTTAAAAGAGCTCCAAAATTCTAAAAAATATATTTTTGACGCAAAAAAATTCTTATGAAAATTCTTTACATTTTTAGAGACTTTTGCAAAAAATTTCAGCAACATTTTATTTGCAAAAATTTCTTCCTCAGATTTTAATACTCAAAATCCTTTCTTTCTTTAAAGAAAATTCTATTTTAAAATTTTCTTTTTCTAAAAATCATTTTTCCTTTTATTTTATTCACAGCCTTTATTACTTTTATACTTTGAAAATTTCAGGCTGTGACACTACGACATTGAGGCAAGGGTCCCTTGGATGCAGTGGATCACCGAGGTGTTCCACCGTGCCTGGCGTCGGCTCGGTGGACCTCGGAATGGACACGGGTCGACCGAGGGCTCCGGGAGCTTCTACCTCGGAGTCCAGTCGACATGGTTTATTGGCTAGAGCTGACTATGAGCATCGTGGGGCTCTCGTCGATCACTTTAGCATGCGCCCGAGTGAACCGACCGATGAGTCGACCCCTGTGTGCTCGGGGAAGTCTTCCTGAGCTTGGGAAGGAGAGCCTCAATGATGCAGGTCTTCTGGGCAATTCGAGAAGTGCTGGATCGCTTGACTAGCAACTCGATCGATGAGCTGGTCCATCACCATCTCTACGATGGTGTCCGTTAGGCATTCGGTGACTCGATCTGCTTTCCTGGCAGTAAAGGGATCGTGGACCTGACGCGGATATCAGGCTGGTCCTAGCGCCGAGTTGAAAGGAATCAGCCTTCCTGTCGAATCGGTGATGAACGTGGCGTCGCTTAGGCGAATGTTGTCACGGGCTTGGCGGAGAGGGGGTGTGGAGATGCCATTGGGTTCTTGACGAAAGTTGCCATGATCCCCTACCTGGCACGCCAATTGTCGATAAATTGCCAAGCAGTCCATCTAAGGGTGTACCTGAGGTGGTGAATAGAGGATTAGGGAAGCGTGGCACTCTCGAACCTGATGGTTGACTCTAGAAAATAAGAGCCAAGATTTATACTAGTTTATGACTCTCGAGGGATAATATCCCTACTTTTAGTGTTTTGGTGGATTATATTGTGTCTAAGCTTATAAAGCTATGCGCTTATGCGATGATGGCATAAAGCACGAAGATTGGATGGTCTTAGATGCCTCTAGAGGGTGCCTTGCCCCCTTTATATAGCTAAGGAGCGAGACCAACAACCCAGAACTCTATCTCGAGTCGGTTTCATTTATGCCCGGGATTGCATACTGAACCCGATTCCTAATTCCCTAATTACAAGGATTTTGGTATAAATATATATCTCTATACCAGATTTAGAGCTCAGTTACCCGATAAGGATCTAATATTCCTTAGCGGGACCGAACTCCCTTCACAGGCCATACCAGACTGTAATGCTGGGCTTGGCCTGCTCTCAGTTCGGGCTAATAAGCCCTTTGTAGGGTACCTGAGGGTCATATCCCCAACACAAATGTCAAGTGAAATAAAATCCAAACTAGTTTGACAAATTTCAAGTGAAATGAAATATAAACTAGTTATAAAAAATTCAAGTGAAATTAAATCCAAATTAATTAAGAAAAATTTCAGGTGAAATAAGATACAAATTAGTTGTGAAAAAATTCAAGTAAAATGAGATATAAATTAGTTGTGAAAAATTTCAAGTGAAGTGAAATCCAAATTATTGTGACAAATATCAACCCTCACCCCAATCCGTTCGATCATATCCGCATTGTTCCTAAATTCGACGGAGATCGACGTGGTGACTATGACCATGGTGGCGAGTGGGTGGAATGCACTCTCAGTGGATATGGCTGTGGAGAACGCCGGGCATATCACGAAGACCTCAGAAGCTCTGCTGGCTGACCTCCAGAGGATGCACTAGGTGTGTCAGAACATGCGCAAGGCGTTGCCACGCCCACGCTGTCAGGAGGAGGGTGGTCCTGGAGAGTGAGGGTCCCTGGATGACTTGGTGGGAGTCCCATCGGTACCGATGTGTGCTGCACGATTTGGTCGACATGGACCACCTAGAGGCCTGCTTCCTCTGGGCATGAAACTAGCCTTCTATGAAGGGCCACTATGGCAGGGAGCCCAACTAATGCGTACGTCCACCGAGGCAAGACACAAGGTGGCCGCCTACTTGCTCCGCAATCGTCGACACCAATCGTGAGGACACTGCAATCGAGCTCACGTTGTGGCTCATAAAGCTGGTGGAAGACGAGGCGACGGACAAGGCAGCTTCCTTCAGTGGCGTGCACAGGAGGATCGCCGACTAGAAATGCGTGCACATTCGTGAACGCGCGGTGGCCTCGGTCCACCGGGCAGTGCTGGGGGATTGGGACCCCGAACCTCGAATAACACTGATGCCGCCGTTGTGCACGACCGTGGTTGTGGCGAGTGTGAAGACAAGTGGCTGCCAGCATTGCCCTATTATGGTTAAACTTCTATAATTAGTTGTTATAGTTTGAACTTTTGTAATAGCCACAGTTTAAATGAAGTCGAGCAGGATTAACTTAATGAAGTCCTAATGTGGTTGATTATGTGAAATGCGATGCAGATCACAAGTGAAATTTAAGTTTATTTTATAAATTTAAGTTTAAAAAGGAAATCCAAAATCAAGTTGAAAAAGGAAATCCAAGTTGGTTTTACGAATTCACGTCTGTAATGAAAGTTTCGCCCGTGTCTCCTCGGAAGCAGTGCTAGTCAAAATTTAGTACCTGTTCTAGTTTTAAGCCGGTATTAATATTAGTGTAGTTGGCCAAATTATGGTGCGTGTCTCATCGTTATTTGTGCCCATCCAAATTTAGTATCGGTTTATAAATTCAACTGGTACTAAAAGGCGAAAGTTTCACGCACGCGCGTCTCTTCGGGACTTGTGCCCATCGCACATTACTATTGGTTTGTAATCGCAACCGGTAGTAAAGGCACAACTATATAAGGTGTGGTCACATACATTTTCGTGGTCTTGGATATCCGATGAGTACTTCTCGTTGACCTCTAACAACTCGTACGTTACACGGGTCATCCAGGCCTAGGAGGATTCGGAGGCCGCTAGGATCCTCCAAAAGGACAACGATTCTGATTAGGCTAGGGCGTTGATGGAGCAAGACTCCAGTTCGGATGCTGGTACTACTTGCGCCATCGAACTGCTGGACGGCGTCATTGACAACGCTCCTCACTGGGACATTGGCTTCGACGGTGACGGCGACGTCGGTGACAACGGCAGCGATGGCAACGATGAAGGCGGCAACAATGACATCGACAGCAGCGACGACAGTAGTTCGATTAGCTAGTAGGTTTTAGTACTAGCCTTATGTACATGTATGTAATAAACTATTGTACAAATATACTTTATAATATATATATATATTTATATGTACAAATATATCACGTAATATATATATATAAAGGTATAACTTTTATACTTTGTTTGCCGTGTGAAATGAAACAGGAAACAGTGTACGATGCAAATTAAACGAGAAAACATCATACAACTTTACCATTATACATACAGAAATTGTCGACGGGTGGTCGGACAATCCTCCTCGGGGGTGGTCCGAGGGGGTGATTTGTA
>KE372701.1:131254-166755 GCA_000418225.1 Zizania latifolia | reverse complement strand
GAGCCCCTTGCCGTTGGGAGCGGAGGCGTCGACGAAGAAGACGACGAGGAGGCGGCGGCGATGGCCGCCGCGGTTGACGCGTACGCCTGCGATGAGTTCCGCATGTACGAGTTCAAGGTCCGGCGGTGCGCGCGCGGGCGCAGCCATGACTGGACGGAGTGCCCGTTCGCGCACCCTGGGGAGAAGGCGCGCCGCCGCGACCCGCGCAAGTACCACTACTCCGGCACCGCCTGCCCGGACTTCCGTAAGGGCGGCTGCAAGCGCGGGGACGCCTGCGAGTACGCGCATGGCGTGTTCGAGTGTTGGCTCCACCCGACGCGCTACCGCACGCAGCCGTGTAAGGATGGCACCGCCTGCCGCCGCCGGGTCTGCTTCTTCGCCCACACCCCGGACCAGCTCCGCGTTCTCCCGCCGCAGCAGTCCAGCCCGAGGAGCGTGGCCTCCTCGCCGCTGGCCGAGTCCTACGACGGCTCGCCGCTCCGGCGCCAGGCGTTCGAGAGCTACCTCACTAAGAGCATCATGTCCTCATCTCCGACCAGCACTCTGTTGTCACCACCGAAGTCGCCCCCATCGGACTCCCCGCCATTGTCGCCGGACGGTGCCGCGGCCATCCGTCGCGGATCTTGGCCCGGCGTGGGGTCGCCCGTCAACGACGTCGTCGCCTCGCTCCGCCATCTCCGACTCAACAAAATGAAGCCGTCGCCGTCCGGTGGGTGGACCAGCTACCCGGCGACGTCCTCCGCCTACGGTTCACCCAAGGCCGCCGCCGGTCTCTACAGCCTCCCCACCACCCCGATGGCTTCCGCGGCAGCGGGGGCGACCACGTCCAGCTTCATGGCCAAACTGGAGCCTCTGGACCTCGGTCTCATCGACGACGAGCCAGTGCAGAGGGTGGAGTCGGGGAGAGTCCTGCGCGAGAAGGTGTTCGAGCGGCTCAGCAGGGATGGTGCCGTGCCAGGCGACGCCGCCACTGCCGGCGTTGGCCCCGACGTCGCCTGGGTCTCCGATCTCATCAACTGATGCAGCACTGCAGGTTGTGAGTAGCAAGCAAGCATGGCATGGAGAAGCTGGCGGTAAGAAGAAAAGAATGGCACAAAAAATCATTTTCTTTTGCGATTTCCAGTTTCTACTAATTCCTGTACATATCTCCCATGTGAATATTGTTGGTTGGTGGAGGGGGAGGAAGGATGGGTGGATCTGTTTTGGTGTTCTTGAGGTAGTAGAAAAAATACCCAAAAAATATTAGGAGAAAAAAACGGAGAAGAGATGGAGGTGGTTCAGTGGTGGTTCTCCCCTGTGCATAGGGTATGGAGGTGAAGCATGGAAGATGATGGTGTTGATCATGGCGGAAGATGGCCGGATTGCCGTGGCCGGTGCTGCCTATTCCTGTGATTCTGGGGTTATCCTAGTTTGATGTTTGTTTCAGTCCACGTTTGTGCATCATCGACTAGCTGAAAAGATCGATCGTTTTCAACCCCTTGTTGATGTAATCTTTTATTAAGATCCCTCGACATCATATTTATCATATTTTGTACCTTAGTTTAAACTCACGTACTAATGGTGATGATTTCCCCCGATGTAATGTAATCATCTGCTCAAGTAAATGATCGAATAATGTGTTATCTGTAATCTCGTTACTTGCAACGTCTGCTGCGATTGTTCAGAGCTTGGCAAAGGTGGTAGCTGCCCGGCGTGTGAATTGTGCTGCTCTGTACTCTGTACTCTGTAGCGATTGGTAACGAAATCGACGTGCAGTGCAGTCGTGTGTATGGATGGAAGGAGCCGAGGGAGCAAATGTTGCCTCGGAACCAACCGTGATTTCGACCGGCGAGAGCGCGACGGCGCCGGCCGGAGTGGCCGGCCAGTCGTTTTCCTCTTTGGTGGATGTGGTAAATAAGGTTGGAACGGCGCCTTCACATGCTGCTGTGCTGAACCCTTCGCCACACAAGACTTTCCCTTTATTCGAGTGTACTGCCAGTAGCATTCGCTTTGTCTTTTTAGGCCAGCGAGCTGGGTAGCGACCCAACCCGTAATCGTGCAATCGTACGGCGAAGGCAGAGTTGCGGACCTTGGCCTGGCCGGGTTGGCGGCGACCGTCCACCGGAGAGGAAGACGACGGCGACGGCGACGGAGGGATGGGAGAGCGGGGTACGTCACCCAAATCTGACTGGAGGAATGCAATAATATCAATAACTGAACGGCGGAGCGGACGGCGACGTCCGCATGGGTTCGTCGGATCGCGGCGAGGCGGCGACCCTTCAGACACACGCACCACTCGTCCGCTTGCGCGCGCGAGGGTGGGTGGGTTGGTTTCGCTCACGTCGGGGTGGCGCTGGCGCGGAATTGTCCGACCATCATGTCCGGTTCTACGAGACAGCGAGCGTCTTGGCCTCCTCTCCAACCTTCTTCTCCAATCTCCACCTCTCTCTGTTTCGTCTCGTATACTTTAGCTTCTTTTTCTTTTTTCTTTTTCGATGGGCCGATCTGGTCTGCGTCCTTTTCGATATGTTCTGTTTACGTCATGACCTCGCACAGTGGCAGTCGCACAGTAAGCTGTCATGCTACACTTTGCGATAGTGTAACTGATGGAGTTAAATACCAAGTCTTTTTTTTATCGTCACATGATAGATGTGTTTAATTAGCTCAGTTTTCTAAATCGTCGTCTCGTTTCCTTTATTTGGTTGCTAACTTGTCATAATTCACTGGACACGTCCATATGACCACACATGTTGCCAGATTTTTGATGACAAAAATGGTTTGCTGCTTCATGTCCGACAAACCAGGCGGAAAGCCAGCGTACGAGGAGTCGAGTCTAGATAGGCACAGCCGTGGCCTATACTCTACAGCGATCGAACATGGACCCCTCACCTTAGCTAGCGTTTGGTTTGAGCGAAGCAGGGATAGGATATAATTATTTATGAATTTAATGATGAAATAATACATGTTAGATGTTTGATTAAATGAGTAGGATGAGATAATTTTTTGTTTGGTTAGGTAGATAAAACTTGGATGAGATAAGCCTAAATTTAATATGATTCACTTGTTAAATATATTTTTTTAACAAAAATATAATCATATGAGATCTTATTTTATAGATTAAATTGTAATGAATACAATAATGTAATTAGATCATAAATTAGATAAATGATTTGGGAGAAAAAATCATTTAAATATTTATAAATAAAAAATTAAATGCATCCTAACCAATCAGAAGATGACACATCATTTCATCCAATATTAGATCCAGAAAAATTTTCTAAATCCCTCCATCCAGCATATTGGAGGAATATTCCTCTTGGTGACCATCTCATCCGTCTTTGCCCTCTAACTAAACAGCTGACTCGATGGCATGATCCTGTCTCATTCAGGGATATCCATTGAACCAAACAGACCCTTAGTGTCTCAAAATACCAAATACTTACCTCCAATATTAGTGTATAGAAATAATTATTTAATAAAATTTATTTTATTCTTCTCTATAAAAGACTACCATATTTACTATATTACTCTTATATAACAATAGATTAACCTCATAGCATATCTCTCTTTTTTATATCTCTTTTCTGTCACCGACGAGTGGATTTGAACATATATATAACTAGAGCCCTACCTTAGAAATAGGGATTGTTATTGGAGAAATATTTTAGATTTAAAATTTCTAAAAACAAGCATAATGAGTTATATTGGTTATTTGTTCGAGATACTCTCATGTCACTCAAATGACATATTTTCAAACCGCTTGATGGCTGATTGACTATTAGCAACTCCAGTTAACATGGTTAACAATTTGATTTGATAGTTATTAATTCAGTTATGACAAACCGCTAGCCAATAAGAAACGAAAACAATTATGAATATCGCTGTTACTAATCTGATTTAGTAGTCAATAGTTCGGCTCCTATAAACAGCTGACCGGCGCTAGAGAAGTCGAAAACCACGGCGATTGTTACTGTTGCTGTGCGTTGGCGAACGCGGTGGTGGCTACTCGCTAGCCCGTGGACTTTCGTTCGCCGTTATCCACACCAATGGTTCGATGTACGATGGCTTTCCATTCCTCCGCACGCCGCTTCCACGTGACATGAGCATGATCAACGCAGCGCGCGGCCGCACTTTTCTCTTCCTCGCATGCACGTACGGCCCCGAACAAGACGACGACGGATTAGAATTGCGAGATATTTTTGGGAGAAAAATCACCATAGTAACGAAGACTTTATCGCTATTTTGAACCCTAGGTCATGTTATTTTCGTCCTCATTGTATTTCGATGTTTTTGAAATAAACAGCCTGAATTCGATCCCGTTTTGCTGGCACGACTAGGCCATCCTGTTTAATAGTTTCGCAGCGCTGATTCAGGGTGTCTCGTGGGTGTATGTATGATCAATAAACAAACGACATACTTTAAGCTTCTTTTAACTGCGGCTTATAAACTAGAGAGATAATGAAACGTATAAACCATCCTATTCAGTAGTTTCACACCGCTGGTTTAGAGTGTCTCGTGGGTGCATGCATGCTCAATAAACAAACGACCTACTTTAAGCTTTTTTTAGCTACGGCTTATAAACCAAAGAGATAATAGAACATATAAATCATCTTATTTAGTAGTTTCGCACTGCTGGTTCGGAGTGTCTCGTGGGTGCATGTATGCTCAATAGACAAACGACCTACTTTAAGCTTATTTTAGAAGCGGTTTATAAACCAAAGAGATATAAATCAGGATCAAAATGCAGTATATAGTAATACTTACGGCTCTAATTGTGATCTATACCTTATAACCGGTAACCATTTGAATTTTACAATTTAATTTTGAAATTGATTTAGTGATTTTTTTGTCGTTTCCTACATTTCAATTTAGGCTTTTACACCACTCATAATATATTCTTAAATTAGTTTTTATTACTAATTTACATGTTTGGAGTCATATTATAGCTTATCCAATCGGATCTGTACGTTTAACTCTTAGCCTTTTGAAAAGCAACGATGCAGAAAATGGTAAATATCATCTAAATAATTCTAAAAATAGTTTTTAAACTTAAAACTGGTTAAAACTTATAAACTTCAACTAAGCACATCCTTTATTGAGCTATGCATTTGCATCGTGGAAGCATGTGCGGGCAGGTCAAGTAGTTGAATGCGATGCATGTTGCAAGCAACAAAGTAGTCCTAATTTGGGTTAAGCACGATCAGTCCGTCTCAAGCCAACCGAATTGGCTAATCGACAACGTAGCCAGCAAATCCACAACTTGACCAACTTGCAGAAATATCTTCTTATCGTCTCTGCAGATTAATTAAGGCCGGTAGGGTAGGCTTAAATATCTATCGGCCGGGTAGCTGCATGCTTGGGTAGTGTCTGGTTTTGGGAAATATGGATTTGGGATATGACTGTTTATGTTTGTTCTTTGGTTGGTGGATGAGAAAAATTAATTTTTAATTTTTTGTTTGGATATAACTTACTCAATTCGTTACATATTATAAGTTGGTTATTTTTTTTTTCTAAAAGTTGAATTTCTATAACTTTTATCAAATTTATAGAAAAATATACAAAAAATACAACATCAAATTAGTTTCAAACTTGGCTCTACAAAGTCAAACAACATATAATACGAAATAGTAAGAGCACATGAGATCAACATAAATTCAGTTGATCAGACTTGCTATATTTTTTATATAATACAATTTGAGATATTGTTTTATAAATTTAATTTTAATAAATATAATGGTTTAGGAGAAAAATTATTTAAATATTTACAAATAGAAAAATAAACCCACTCCAACAAACTAGAATATGGCACGTCATCTTATCTAAATTTAAATAGTCTCATTCAGCCAACTATTTTTGGATATTTATATATAATATATGGAACGAATATTTATCTTTGTGTGCATCTCCCATCCAAACAATCGACCATGGAACACACACTGACTTATACGCGTTTTGCTTTGTCGTGGCAGTTAAGCAGAAGGGTACCCTTCCGCCTCATCTCATCTCATGTGGATAAGGCTCGTGACCACTTGGACAGACAGCAGTGGACGCTACTCTCTCGTGTACGACGTACGTACAAGACCGATCGATGGCCATGTGACGGCGTATGCTGTACGTACGGCGGCAGTATAGTACGTAACAGACAGCACGTACACGCACGCATGCCCGGGAATTGACCCGGCCGGCGACCAGGCTTCCTTTTGCACTGGTTACGCTACTGCATTCTCCCCCCTCTCTCTATACATACCAGTGTATACACGTATTAGTACGTATGTATGTGATGCAGGGTTGGCGATATACGAGTAGCGCGTATATGTATGTGGAGCAGGTTTCTTGGGCGCGGCGGCGATACAACGGCGAGCGAGGCGATACCGCGCGGCGGCGGGAAAGAAAATCACCGAATCGGTGTGCGGGAGACGGACGGCGACGTGCAGGCGAGTGAAACCGGTGGGATGGATAAGAACACGGCATGCATGCGTACACCGTACACGCACCTTTTGCAGTTTTTTTTATTCCCCAGCTGCCATGCATTTGCATGTTCTGCCCTTGCTTGTGGGCGGTTGTGACAAAAATTGAAGGATCCATCACGTGGGACGAAAAAACACGGTCAGTCGTCGGTGAAACCAACTGTTTCGTGTTTACAAAGAGTAGAGCATTAGTGCGACGAGATAGTTTAATTCTAGTTATTAAAATATTTAATTTATAAGGTGTTATGAAGCGTCTTAGATCGAAGAATATTCGTTTAGATGCTGATGCTAGGCGAGTTTATAAACAAATTTATGAGGTGTAACCATAACATTTGGATGTGAGAATAATAGTAGATCTACACCACAGGAAAACTGGACACTTCCGTCAGCTTAACCAATTTTCGTCGGTTTTTCATAAAGCCGACGAAAGAAAAATAGCGTTCGTCGGCTCAATTCAGCCGTCGAAAGAAAACCTTAACTTCCGTCGGCTGTAGGGGGGCCAACGAAAGAAAGCCTTAACTTCCGTCGGTCCACTCCAAACCGACAGAAGATAATTTATTTTCCAAATCAGCCACACGCCCTAGTTTTTCACAGCATGCCCTAGTTTTTTTCAGCCACCGACCGCCAACTCCCCGCCTCCCCACCGCCCGCCTCCACGCCTCTCCGCCGTGCGCCTCCCTGCCGCGCACCTCCGTGCCGCCACCTCCTCGCCGGCGTCGCCTTCACGGAGTTAACCGGTCACACTGGCTATACGAGGAGCAGCAACCAACCAGGAACCGCCCGCCTCCCGTGCTCCCCCACCCACCGCGCGCTCTTCTGCGTACGGCGTACCTCTCCTCCTTCTCCGGCAACGGCGGCGGCTCAAGGTACGGCTGCTTTCTCCTCCTGTACTCCTCTTTAGCCTACGGGCGGCCGCTCGGCGTAGACGCTCGCTGGGACCGCGCTTCCCCTCCCGATGTCTCACCAACCGCCGGCGAAGAGGCAATGGCCGTCGTTTCAATTGATTCCGATTTGTGGGGCGCCGTTCCATTTCCTTTTGTCCTGTTCATTACTTAATCTGATTCCGCCTTTGCAGTAATGGCGCCATCAATCTCAGCCGGACCATGTGTTCTGGACAAAGTCTTGTGCATCACTGTAACCTCTTTCCCCCCCTAAGTAAAGAACAACCTCAGAACTACATTCTTGCCTCTTACAAGGAGATTATACAAGTCTTAACTATTTAATTAAGTTGTATCAAGGATCAACTACCTTGTAATTCTGTATGGATTGTACTTTAATTCACATTATTTCAGGTACTGATCAGACTTGGTTTTTCTCAATCAGGGAATTCGAGATTTCCTCTAGTGAAAACATCATGCTTGCCGATGAACCATGGCCTTGTGTCCAATACCATTGTATCTTCACTACCAAAATTTGGAGATGTTAAAATTATCCAACCTGTAGTGAAAATGTTAATGTTAAAATTTCACGAGTGTCTGATTCATGTGACCTTAATCTAGTACAGGTTTGACTAAGATATGCCATTTTTTTGTTACATACTACTTTGTGCTATTTTTTCTGTGCTTACAACTTCTAGTATTTCCCATATACAGCTTCATGGAGATAAATTTCATGCATCACTTCATGTGCTTGCAAAGAATAATCGAATCATTTATGTCCTAAATGCTGATGACGATGGGAAACTTATCAATGCCCCTCCTGATGAAGAATATGAGCTTGATTGGTTCTTGGTGGACAGTGCCAAAGGTGGAAGGTCAGATTTTTGCTCATATTTCTTATTCTATGGGAAGTAGAGGATTTTCTCGAAGTGCTGGAACTTTCTTTGTTTATTCCTTAATATGAAAATATCATAGGATTTGAGTAAAAACTGAGTTAACTGACCACTTATGTGTTTGTGATATACCAAACATTAGCTCTTTGTAATATTAATGTGTTTATGCTAGTAGTTATTCAGTTCAGTATACATAATACAATGAAATTACTTCGGTTCTTCAATTCTTTTATGACTGAATTTTCATTGTCAATTAGCAAAGCATAAACATTCAGCATTTCAAATGTGACAGCAATTTAAAATTTTAGACTGTTGGCTCATGATGACAACTCTGCACTGCAACAGTCTGCTGGGTGGAGCAGTATTTATTGATGCAAGTATTTTAGAGCCCTGAAGGTTAGTGTTCTGCTTTGGAGCTATTTAATTTGTAGTGAATGGGGATTAATTCAGGAATAGTATGCATGTTAATAGTTTACCTTTCAATGTAATTACCACAAGTTTACAGAAACCGTCCAAAGTTTTCTTCTTTTCAGAATGTATCTAGGCATTTTTAGTGCATCATGTTAAATTAATTATTGAATGAAAGTTTTGTGGTCACAATTTTTTCTGGTCAGCTGTTTTCTTTCAATGTGACAGAAAAAAAGCAAAAAAAAGAAAAAACTTAACTTCCGTCGGCTATGGACAGCCGACGGAAGTTAGTGTCGACCAGCCACGAACTTCCGTCGGCCTAATCTAGCTGACGAAAGATACGTCAGCGGTCGACGGAAGATAAGTATCTTTCGTCTGCTAACTTCCGTCGGCCAAAAGCTGACAGAAGTTAGCGTTTTGCCGACGAAAGAGGCTAACTTCCGTCAAGTTTAGCCTTACTTCCGTCGGCTTTGGCTGACGAAAGTTTCCTGTTTTCCTGTAGTGCTAGTCATAAAGTATAATAGAGCTATCTAGAAAATAAATCAGGTCCACAATATGGATACATTATTCAGATTAACGTCACATGAAGAACAGAGCTCATCCGACGATGGAGGGAGTGGACGGCGGAATGTGGCAAAGTGTGGCTGGCGAAGGGTGGTGCATCAAATCCACGCACTCCATCTAATGTGCACGCGCACACGAAGATGCACACGAACATTTTCTGTGGTCCGATCTTAACGGTGGATGATGATACTTGGCACAAGTATCACCACGTGACCTGATGAAGAGGCAGTGCACCATGAGATATTACACACATGACGAACTACCGAGACAATCGTCCTTCCACGTACCGACGAAACCAGCCCACACAATCACGCTGTATAAACGTGAAGGCACAAACGGGATGAACCACAGATCGGCGTTCTACAACTCCCTCAGGAATCGAAAAACAAGTAGCAAATCTCTCGAGACTCACTAGAACTCTTATTTTCACAGGTGTAGTGTTCTGAATACAGAATACAAAAGCAAGCAAAAGTCAAAGTGTTTCTTGCTCCTAGACATTGCTATTTATAGGGATGGTTCAGAGCTGTTCAGAAAATTCTAAAAATTTAAAATAAATGCATGCACGTAACTGATACCTGTTGTTCATGCAAATAATTGTGGCTGTTTTACATGCAAGTAACTGTAGCAGTTTTGCATGTAAGTAATTGTAGCTGTTTATTGCCCTGTAGCTATTGGCGTGCACTGTAGCTGTCTTATCCTTATTAACTCCAAGTAGTAATTTGGTCTCAAGTTATTGATGGCTGTTTATTCTCCTTATTATAGCTCCAAGCAACCGCTGGCGTGCACTGTAGCTGTTGACTTCTGAGCCATTGCCTTCTCATGCTAGATATATTCATGCAAACCATCATTTCTGAAAATTATAAAACAACAAGATGAAAGCACAATATTTTCTAAAATATTAGGATTAAATAAATAAATGTTAGAATTCATCTAGGATTGCATTTCCTTCTCAAGTTGCTTACTCCTACTTCTAGTAATAGGACCCACAATGCTACTATCATTCTTATCAGATAATGCATCTGTACTAGACATATCTTCATTAGCCCCCTCCTCTTGAAAAAGAGTTATCCTCAACTCAAGTTCCCCAAAGAAAGGAGATAGGTCTTTGACATTAAACGTCGTACCGACATCATTGTAGTCACACGGTAATTCAAGCTTATAAGCACTATCATTAATCTTCTCAAGCACTTTAAATGGACCATCTCGTCTAGCTGATAAATTATTCTTACGCTTTTGAGGAAAACACTCCTTTCGTAAATATAGCCACATAAGATCTCCTGGTTTGAATGCGACCTTTTTTCTGCCCTTATTTGCCTATTTTGTATACTAGATAGACTTCTTCTTGATATTTTTCCTTACTTCATGTAAGTTTTTGATGAACTCTGATCGTTTTGCTGCATCCAAATTGACTGTATGCAGCAAGGTAAAGGTAAAAGATCCATGGGAGTATGTGGTTTAAAGCCATAAACAATTTCAAAAGGACAAAATTTAGTAGTTGAGTGTACTGCCTTGTTGTAAGAAAATTCAATGTGAAAGGCAATCCTCCCACATCTTTAAATTCTTCTTCAAAACCGCTCGTAGCAATGTTGATAATGTTCTATTGATAACCTCAGTCTGACCATCTGTTTGTGGGTGACATGTTGTCGAAAACAGTAACTTAGTGCCCAACTTGCACCACAATATCTTCCAAAAATAGCTCAAAAATTTTATGTCACGATCAGAGACGATTGATCAGAGACGATTGTTTTGGGTATACTGTGTAAATGGATGACCTTCCTGAAAAACAAATCAGTAACATGTGAAGTATTATCGATCTTATAACAAGGAATAAAATAAGTCCTCTTTAAAAATCTATCAACTACAACAAATATAGAATCTCTTCACCTCCTAGTACGAGGTAATCCAAGAACAAAGTCCATAGAAACATCTTCCCACGGTACACTAGGAATAGGTAATGGAGTATATAGACGATGAGGATTGAGGCGAGACTTAGCTTTTAAGCATATTGTGCATTTTTCAATATAGCGTTGGACATCATGCCTCATGTGAGGCCAAAAGAAATGGTCAGAGAGCATTTGTAAAGTCTTCTTAACTTTAAAATGGCTGGCTAAACCGCATGGGTCTTCTGCAAAAGAACACTATACACAGAACAAGCTGGAATGCACAACTTGTTAGCACGTAATAAAAATCTATCATGTATATAAAACTTATTTGAACCTTTTCCTTCCATACATTTAAAAAAATGTCCTTAAAATCAGAATCATTAGCATAAAGTATTTTTACAGATTCAACACCAAGCACTTTATTTTCTAGTCGTGTAATTAAAGCACATCTCCGTAACAAAGCATGAGCAACAATATTATTCTTACTATGAGATCATGTGTATGATCATTGATTTATGATGAATAAATTAATTTTGATCTTGACATGTGTTGAACGAAATGGTTTTGATTGGTTTGAGTGATCGAGCATTTTGGTCGAGTTATCGAGCACTCTTATTGGGCACTCAGCACTTAGCCTCGAGAGAATTTCAGCCCTCGAGATATTTAAGCACCCGAGAAATTTCTACAGTTGGGATTTTGGATCACTCGGATTTTTGATGTTCGAGTTGGATCATGTGCGTTAAATTGTTTATTCAATAAATACATGATTGGAATGTTTGAGTTAGGTTGGAAAGAATTGATTGGACCGATTGAATTAAGTTGAAAAGAACTTGTGCTCAGAAAAATGGTTTCTTAGTTTATTTATGTGCAGGCATTGCTTGAGGGCGAGTCGTGGTCGATGACAGGATTGAAACTAGGCTCGGGGAGGAGCTGAGGTTCAGAACAATCGAGGATGTCATGTGAGACACTCGGGCTAGACGATGCGGCACGTAAAGATGATGTTTTCATATGGCGTACGCGGGGATGTGTGCGAATATAAAAAGGATGCTAGGTTTTTATATGGTATACGCGGGATGTGTGTAGATATAGAAAGAGGAAAATTTAGAAGGAGTTAGGATTTGGAGGATTCGTAAGAGATATGGATTATTAGTTGGATTAGGATTTCAAAAGTTGTTAATTTTGTATTCATGGTAGCAGCCATGAGGGATTATAAATAGACAAGAGGGGAGAGCAAAACAGATATACGAGGATTAAGAAAAAAATTAGGGTTTAGCCTTTTGCTCTCCATCTAGGGCTTTGTACGTGATTTTGGTAAGGGGTGCTTTAGATTGCACCTTATAAACACTCTTATGCAATAAAGATTCATCTTCAAGAATCAAGGAGTGTGGTATCACGTTCTTTACTTGCAATTTAATTCGAATTGATTCATCCAAAACCTTGCTAGGACATTGAGAGAGAAGTCTGAAAAATTTCGTTGGTTAATTCCTTGTATTTTTTAAGTAATTAATGTTTTAATTTTTGGATCGGATCTGCTCTATTTTTATATTGCTGTAAATCTTGGGGATCATAACTTTTGATTGGGAACTTGGATTTAAGTGAAATCTCCTAGAAAAGTTTTGTATTGAAGTCTAGTTTATTTTGTTAAAATTTTAGATCAATCAGAGTTACGGTTTTAAAGTTACACTAGTTTTACCATACCTTGGTCAGGCTGTTTTCTGCCCTCGGGAAACTCTCAGGAGTGCTCTCGGGAAATTTGCTGATCTCTCGGGAAAGTGCTAGAGAAAGCCCTCGAGAATTTTCTTGAGTCCTCGAGAATTTCAATCTGGTCAGAGATTTTTTAGATTGATCGGGAATTAGTTTTCTGATTTTGTTTTTAGTGTCAGTTTTGGGGTACTGCAACCATTCACCCCCTTCTGGTTGCTGTGATTAGTGTATTTTGATCTTACACTTACCTTTCTTATGTTTTATAACATATGAAAATATTTGAATGAATTCAATCCATTTAGCATGCCAACGATTTAACTTACCTTGACTCTTCACATATTTCAATGATTCGTTATCAGAGAGTATAACAAATTCTTTTGGCCAAAGGTAATGCTGCCAATTTTGTAAAACACGAACTAAGGCATAAAGTTCTTTGTCATAAACAGAGCAATTTAGATGTGGACCATTAAGCTTTTTAGAGAAATATGCAACTGGTCTGTCTTCTTGAATCAAAACACCTCCAATCCTAACTCCACTAGCATTACACTCAATTTCAAAAGTTTTACCAAAATCTGATAGTTGTAGCAGTGGAGCTTCACAAAGTCTTTTTTTCAATTCTTGGAAAGCTTGTTCCTGTTCATCTCCCTACTTGAATGGAACATCTTTCTTTGTTAAATTGTTCAAAGTTGCAGCAATTGTACTAAAATCTCTTACAAATCTGCGGTAAAAACCAGCTAGCCCATGAAAGCTTCGAACTTGGCTCACATTTGTAGGTATAGGCCAATCTTTTATCGCCTTGATCTTTGCTTCATCAACTTGTATTCCCTAGGCTGTGACAACAAAACCAAGGAAAACAAGACAGTTTGTGTAAAAGGTGCACTTGACGAATATGATCCATATGTGATTCAAAAGATTTACTATAAATCAGGATGTCATTAAAATAAATAACCACAAACTTTCCATTAAAAGGATCTCAAGACATGATTTATTAGACGCATAAATGTTGAAGGTGCATTAGTCAAATCAAATGGCATAACTAACCACTCATACAACCTAAATTTAGTCTTAAAGGCAGTTTTCCATTCATCACCAATTTTCATACGTATTTGATGGTAACCACTACGTAAGTTAATTTTTGAGAAAATGATAGAACCACATAACTCATCTAGCATATCATCAAGCCTCGGAATAGGGTGGTGATATCTAACAGTGATAGCATTGATAGCACGACAATCAACGCACATCCTCCAAGATCTATCTTTCTTTGGTACAAAAAGCACAGGAACAACACAAGGAGAAAGAGATTCTTGCACATATCCTTTATCTAGAAGTTCTTTTACCTGCTTTTCTATTTCTTTCATCTCTTCAGGATTTGTACGATATGGTGGTCGATTTGGAAGAGTCGCACTAGGAACCAAATCAATTTGATGCTTAATTCCATGAACAGGAGGAAGACTAGTAGGCACCTCGTCAGGAAAAACATCCTCAAAATCCTGTAATAAATCAAGAACAGCACTAGGCAAAGTAAATGTTAGGTCATTATTATCGATAGGTTCCTTGCACAAGAGTACAAAGAAAGGGGTGGTGATATTTCGCACATCTCTCAAATCGCTCTTCCTAACTAATAAGCACTCATTTTTATGTGGAACTCTTATGGTATTTTCAATAGGCTTTGTACAGTAGGAAGGCTTAGGATCCTCTCTCTCACTATTTTTGCGGTTCTCGCTCAATTTTCTTTTCTCACTCTCCTCTCTCTTTAATCGAGGAACATTAGAAGCATCAATCTCCTCAGGAGATAATAGAACCAGAACCACCTTTTGTGCTTTATACACAAACGTATGCTTGTTAGAGTGACCAAAATGAATAGAATCTACGTCAAATTGCTAGGGATGTCCCAACAGTATATGACATGCTTGCATAGGAACAACATCACAATCAACCTCGTCATGATAATTGCCAATGAAGAATGACAACCTTACCATAGAGGATACTTTCACGGTTCCTGAATTATTGAGCCATTGCATATGATATGGATGTGGATGACGCCTTGTTTTTAATCCAAGCTTCTCAACAAGCAGTGCACTAACAATATTATTGTAACTGCCACCATCAATGATAAACCGACACACCTGCCCTTTCACTTTACATCGTGATTGAAACAAGTTATGCCCATGGTTCTCAAGGCATCGCCTAGGCGTCGCCTAGGCATCCGAGTAGGCTGGAAAGCTGAGCGTTAGCCCTGACTTGGCAGAAGAGCATATCGCATCCGCCTAGGCATGATATGGCGTCGCCTGGATGCCCAGTAGCCTAGGGCAAGCGCCATATGATCGGCTAGCATGCTGTGCGTGCGCAAAAATGAGGAGCGCGCCAGCGTAGAACTGTCGACCTGGAGCGCGGGAGGAAAAAGGTACACACACAAGGCACAAGCCGCACAACTGCAGAAGAGATAAGGGCATAAGGCAGAGAGGGAAGAAAGAGGTCCAGACCTCTTCGGCGGCGGTGGCCTCTTTAGCTACAGCTGAAGCCCTCCTCGGTGGCGGCGGCGTCTTCTTCAGTGACGGTCGGTAGACACTTCGGCAGTGGCAGCCAGCGGTAGATCTATTCGGCCACTTCAGCGGCAGCGTGGCCTCTTCAGCATGCCGACGGTAGCTTCAGGTCTGGATTCTTCGGCGGTGACTTCCTAGGACTCTTCCTGCTTGGCTACTTCTGTATATGATTTTCTGTACTGCATGGCTGCTTCGGCGGTGACTTCTGTATATGAGTTTCTGTACTTCTGTATCTACACTCTACAGTTCTATACTTTTGTATCTGCAATTCTGTAGTTCTGTATCTGTAGTTCTGTTACATCTGTATACTAGCTGATTTGTGATTTGTTGATTTGCTCTTGAATTTACTGATGTTGATTGCATAGAATGAGTGAATGAAATCGATGAATGTAGATTGCAGAATGCTTATGAAGTCAATTCCTCTGATCACTGTTTGTAAATGTGTATTGGCTAGTTATTAGTTGAGAGCTTAGGTTCTAAGGCTTGATTTGTTCGTTAGGAGCTGATATCCACTTGCTGATACCAGAATTTGGACCAGCACATCATCGACTAGGCGAACCAGGCAACGAAGCCGATGGGCTGCCGATAGAGGCTTAACAGGCAAAGACGGGCTATGCACGGCGTGGGCTGATACTTTATGATTAGTTTTCATTCAGTTAGCAAATAAATAAGTCAGTTAGGATTCTGTGTTATCCAAAGATAGCTTCTCTACCCAGCTATAAATATGTAAGCCTGGGGTCTTTGTAACAAATTCACACAACTCAGCCAATTAAACCCTTCGGCGCATTACCAACTTTAGGTACGTAGCATTAGGGTGATTCCTTGCCAGAGTTATGGCTGCATCGGTTAAGTCCGATCTCTAACTTCGATAGGGATAGCCAGTTTGGTGAACTGATTCATATGTTCATGGCTTTCTCGGTTGGGTTCGATAATATGATCAGATGGAGTAGGTTTGCTAGTTATCAGTTTAATGCATTGATTCATTTTCTCGCACTGTGTTTTATTGATCGAATCTGTCTATTTACCAATCATGGCGATTTAGCTCATCGTACTAGATTAGATCATATGTCGATCATCAATGGGATGCTGTCTCGGTTGGGTCTGATCCGTGGCATTAACGGGGATACACATGGGATGGTTTGGCCCGATCTGCTAGACCAACGTTCATCGGAGTTTTAGCCGATGAGTTATATGTTGCTCTGTCAATCGGATTTGTCCTGTTCATCATATTCTCAGTGACCCATCTTTACACTGCATCGGTTTAGTTTGAACTGTAGATATTGGTGTTTTAGAGTATTAATGCTAGAGCCGATTAACAGGATTTACTACACTTCATATGCTTTTCGTGATGCATCATGGTTTTCAAGTGTGCTATCATCGCCGATAGTGTTAGGACATCTCATGTTTGTTTTCTTGTTAATTGTAGGGTCAAATTGACTGGCACACCTACCGATACCTCTAGGTTATTTAGGACCTGCACTAGAGCTAAGCAGACTCTCCTAGGCCTTCGAGTGTGAAGACGTAGGAATACCTTCGATTTTTACGTCAACACGCTTTCTTGGCACGCTCGGTGGGACGATTTCATAAACGACAAGATCAATCTTCTTCATCGGCACCATGGCTGGGAAAAAGGCCGAGCAGGCAAAGGACGCTGTCATCCTGGTCACCTTAGAACTTTTGACCGATGAACAGAGAGCAGAAGTGTAGCAGACGATTGCAGATTTTTAGAAGCTATGCTTGGAGTCTTTTAGCATGACTCGGCGTGAGGCGATCTAGAAAAATCAACTGCCAATTCCAACTCTACAACCCTAGTTCAGGAGGCAAAGTCTGCAGAGATCATTTCAGGACACGGTCAATGAGGCGGTTAGTCATACACTGATTAACCAATCCGACATGTTAGTAAACACTCTGCATGGGTTGATCAAGAAGATGATATACGGGTTCATTGCCTAGGAATTACCTTAAGGGCCGGCCTATTTTCAATAAAGGTCATCGGCACTCGTCACCTTGAGCACACCTACGTCGATGACAGCTATCCCACCACCAGTGATGTATGGGTTGACGCATGACACGATACCAAGTTTAATACCGCCAGCCCTGATGCTGACTGGTATATCATCTCAAACGTACCAACCTCTGGCGAGTGCACCTCTGCTGGGGTATTATTATATGGCCTATTACGGGCCTCCATGGCAACATACGAGTTTTGAAGAAATAATGCCCCAAAATAATTATCAGCATCAAGAGAGGGCAGCAACATCGGTGCCGCATTATTCGGCGCCAAAGGAAGTTGATTTTGACTTCAAGATCATAGAAATTATGAGGGATCAGTTCAGGCCCAAGCCAAAAGAACGGAGTTATATATATTGACATCCATATCTAGATTGGTTCGATAGAGTGTTGCCACTGAATTGATACAGGGTCCTAGATTTTTCAAAGTTCTCTGGTTAGGACAGTACTTCAATGGTTGAGCATATCAGTCATTTTCTCGTGCAATGTGGAGAGGCATCGGCTGATGAGGCTCTCAGAGTTAGATTCTTTCCGTTGTCCCTATCTGGATCGGCTTTCTCTTGGTTTTCTTCCCTACCACCAAATTCAATCAAGGGATGAGCCGATTTAGAGAAGCAATTTCACAAGTACTTCTTTGCCGGGATCCAGGAGATGAAATTGATGGACCTGACTGTCGTAAAGCAGCGCATGGATGAATCAGTGCCAAAATACATTCAGCATTTCTGTGATGTGAGAAGTTGATGCCATAGCCTCCATTTGACTGATGCTTAGTTGGTCGAACTAGCATTCTAAGGCCTTCTGTCGCTGATCAGGGAGAGATTTTTCTCCCAATAATTTGATAGCCTGTCGCACATGGCACAAAGGGTGTCGGCCTATGAAAGTCAATTTCAAGAGATGCGCAAAGAGAAGATGCAAAAGCGAGTGGCTTAGGTATAATTTTACTTATCAGATTTAAAGCAGGAAGATTCTGATAGTGATGTCGCCTTGGCCGAATGGGTCAGGCTAAAAAAGACAGTAACTTATCCATAGATCAAAGCCACTGAGAAGGAGCAAAAGTATGATTTTGATATCAACAAGGTGGATAAAATCTTTGACTTGTTACTGAAAGAAAAGCAGATTCATCTCCCACCGAATATCATGATTCCAACGGCGAAAGAATTGAAGAAAATGAAATACTGTAAGTGGCACAATACTGTCTCCCATAATAAAATGAATGCAATATTTTTCATCAACAAATTCAATCAGCCGTCGTGCAGGAGAGAAAAAAGTTTGATGAAATAGTAAAGCCGATGAAGAGTGATTGGAATCATTTCCCGATGAATATGGTATACATCGGCTCATCAAGCTTTCATGTTGAAGAGACCCAAGCTCTGAGGCACCACGTTAAGACTCATCGGCATCAGGAAAGGGAGCAACGTGCCACGCCATATCGGCACGAAGAAAAATTTGATCCACACTAGGGGTGTACTTTCTTTTGTTTCTGCTGAGAAAATAATATGAGGCTCCCATCAATCAAGGATTGCCTAGAATATGCTAAAAAGGTCAGTCAAGATGATGTTAATTCTGATGGCCAGCCCCTAAGGAAGAGAATCCCTACAAAAGACCGACTAGGGTCCCCGAAGCAGGAGACTGTGGATGATCGGCGCATTCGAACTGAAGACAGATGGCAAGGGGATCGGAATCCTGTATAAAAATCCCGATGGTGCCCAGAGGGCTTAACACGGAGTCAGAAGAGGAGGCTCTAATGTCAGAGACATCAGGAGCAGCTAGTGGGAGAATATGAGGAATGTTTGCAGAGCAAACGATGGGTGAGAAAAGAGTGGTGACTGAAGAAGAAAGACGACACAGAAGACAAGTCAATGGAGGTAAACATGTTTTTCATATTACCTCCATCAGACAGGGAAGAGGAAGAGGAATCGGCTGGACAATTACTGCTAGAGCCGCAACCGGTGACTCTTGAGAAGCCGGAGGAAGATGAGCATTGGCATTTGAGGCCCTTGTACATTAAGGGACACGTGGATGGCAAGCCGATGGCGAAAATGTTGATCGATGGAGGAGTTGTTGTTAACATAATACCTTATTCTACATTCCGCAAGCTCGGTAAGGTGAATCAAGACCTGGTAAAGACCAATATGGTATTGAAAAACTTTGGTGGTAATTTATCAGATACCAAAGGTGCATTGAACGTCGAGCTCACAGTCAGAAGTAAAACACTGTCGACCAAGTTTTTTGTGATTGATGGAAAAGGTTCATATAGCCTCCTGCTAGGAAGGGACTGGATTCGCGCCAATTCTTGTGTTCGTTCTATAATGCAGCAGAGTCTAATGCAATGGCAAGGTGATCAAGTTGAAGTTATTCAAGCCGACAGATCAGTCGTCGTATCAACAGCCGATGCACCCGACTTCGAGAAGATGGATTGCCTTTTCGGACGAGTTTGGGATGGGGATTTTTTTAAGGGTGTTGGATCTTGACCTCCAGCCGATCAACGAGATGATTCTGGGCCAGGATCCATGTTTAAAAAAATAGATGATGAAAAAGAAAAGCTTAGAAAAGGGTTTATGTCGGTCGATGAGTTGGAAGAGGTAGACGTCGGACCTAGAGACAGGCTAAGGCTGACGTACATTAGTGCTATGGTATCTTCTTCTGTAAAAGAGAAACTGGTTGCATTATTAAAGGATTTTCATGATTGTTTTGCTTGGGAATATCATGAAATGCCTGCACTAAGCTGATTGATTATAGAACATCGGCTACCAATAAAAACATAATTTCGGCCAATAAAGTAGAGTCAAAGAAGATTTATGCCAGAAATGTACCCTCCCCAAAAGGCCAAAATCACGAGATTATACGAAGCGGATTTTATAAGATCATGCCGATACGTGGAACGGGTATCAAATAAAGTCCCGGTATGGAAAAAGAGCGGTCAACTGAGAGTATGCGTAGATTTTAGAGACCTAAATAAAGCCACACCTAAAGATGAATACCTGTCGTTGTGTAAGAACAACAGTATCTTTGGGGGATACCCGAGGACTAGATTTATGTAGGTGTAGGGGGAAGACTGTGATCAAAATCCAATGGTTGCCTCACAAAAAGAGAGAGATAGGAGATTTTAGACAGGTTCAGGCCTCCTAGAGGATAATAGCCCTAATCCTGTGTGTTTGTATGCGCGATTAGAGAGCGACTGTGTATGTCTAAAGAGACGTCCCCTGTAAAGAGTGCCCCCGATCCCTTTATATACTGTAGGGATTGGGGGGTTACAGTTTAGGGTTTAAAACAACCCCTTTAATCCCATTAAATTGGATTAAATCACCTGGGATCATGGGCTTATGAATACAACGGTTATGTGCTATATTAATATGACTGTTACGCCCTAGAGTTTATTACTATTAATGAGGGTGACCGACAGTTGAGCGAGGCTTCCGAGTACTGGCAGTCGGGCGTCCATTTGAGTCCTGGCAGTCGAGCGTCTGTCCGAGTACTAGTGGTCAGCACCCCTTCTAGGTCATAATTAATGCTCTGTTCTTCCAACCCCGTCTTCTGTCTGATCACCTTAAATGTACTCGGAGAGTACCCCAAGGTCGTATCCCCAACAATACCTGATGCCGATTGTAGATTTGCTAGTCGATGCAGCATCAGGACATAAGATTATCAGCTTTATGAAAGAGAATGCTGAATATAATCAAATATTTATGGCAGAGCAAGATAACCCAAAGGCTGCATTCAGGTGCCTCGGAGCCATCGGCTTGTTCGAGTGGGTTGTTATGACTTTCAACCTAAGGAACACCGGGGCAACATATCAAAGAACAATGAATTATATATTCCATGATCTGATTGGTTCCCTGGTAGAAATTTATATCGACCATATCGTCATGAAGTCGCAAGATAATAAAGGACATCTAGCCGATATAAGAAGGGTTTTTAAAAGGGCAAAGAAATATGGTCTTCGTATGAATCCAAAGTACTGTGCCTTCGGCGTATTGACTGGAAAGTTTCTGAGGTTTATGGTTCACAAGAGAGGAATTGAAATAAGTCAGAACATTATTTAAACCATCAAGAATACAATACCGCTAGGGAACAATACAGAGTTGCAATCGTTAATCAGCAAGATTAATTTTGTCCGCCGATTCATATCAAATTTATCAGGTTGATTGGAGCCGTTCACGCATTTGCCGAGGATGAAGGAAGGAGAAGAATTTATTTGGACCGATAAACATCAGAAAGAATTCAATGAAATCAAGAACTATTTAAGCTCTCCTTCTGTAATAATCCTACCGTGGCCTGTTAAGCCTTACAAGTTATATTTGTCGGCCAATGACATAAGCATGGGGTCGGTGTTGATCCAAGAGGTAGAACGGAAAGAACGCGTCGTGTTTTACCTAAGCCGATGGTTACTAGACGCCGAAACATGGTACCCTTTGGTTGAAAGATTATGCTTGTGTCTTTATTTCTTTTGCACTAAATTGAGGCACTATATACTATCGGTACAATGCACGGTCATATGCAAAGCTGATGTGATCAAGTACATGCTATCGGCTTGAATTTTAAAGGAGAGAATTGGCAAATAGATATTTGCATTGACAGAGTTTGACTTATAATATGAATCAGCTAAAACAGTCAAGGGACAAGCCATCATCGATTTCTTAGTACAGCATAGAGACAAAGCAGCGGACTATGTGGAGCCGATACCATGAACGCTTTTCTTTGATGGATCAGTTTGTAGGCATGAATGCAGAATCAGGTTATTAATCATATCACCTTGGGGGATAAGTTTCGAGCTCACTTACACTATCAAGCCCTACCATACTAATAATCAGGCAGAGTATGAGACAGTCCTCAAAGGTTTAAAGCTATTAGCTAAAATAAAACCCGATGCCATCGAGATCATGGGAGATTCATTGTTAGTAATCAGGCAACTCTCTAGAGAGTATGACTGCAAAGATAAAAATCTGAGGGTATATTTTGAGAAATGCCAGGAACTATTAAAAGGATTCAAGATAGTATCATTAACACATGTATCGAGGAATCAAAACTTAGAAGCCAATGACCTGGCACAAGCCACATCGGGGTATTGGCCAACGGATAAGATGGTTGAAGTTGAAATAGCCGATATCGATACCAAAGATTGGAGGGCTGAAATAGTAAGTTACATATGTGATCCATCACAATCGGTCCCAAGAAAGCTCCGTTATAAAGCATTAAGGTATGTGTTGCTCGATGAGGAATTATATTATCGGACGATTGATGGGGTTTTGTTAAGATGCCTAAATCTAGAGTAAGCCAAAGTCATAATGTGCGAGGTACATGAAGAAATCTGTGGGACCCATTAATCGGCTCACAAAATGAAGTGGCTGCTGCGTCGCTCTGGTTATTTTTGACCGACGATGCTCGAAGATTGCTTTAAGTATTATAAGGGATGTCAAGGCTGCCAGAAATTTGGAAACATATACGAGCTCCCGCATCGACCATGAACCCAATTATCAAGCCATGGCCATTCAGAGGCTGGGGAATAGACATGATCGGTTAGATCTATCTATCGTTTAGCAAGGGACACAAGTTTATACTAGCAACCACCAATTATTTCACCAAGTGGGTAGAGGCGATTCCTCTGAAACAGGTGATTGCTCAGGAAGCCATAGAATTTGTCAAGGAGCATATCATTTATAGGTTCAGGATTCTGCAAATAATTACCACCAATCACGGATCAGTATTCATGTTAGAAGAATTTCAGCAGCTTGCAGTCGACATGGGAATTAAGTTGCTTAACTCATCGCCCTACTACGCACAAGCAAATGGCCAAGCCAAAACCTCAAACAAAAGTCTAATAAAATTGATCAAGCACAAGATCGCAGAACAGCCTAAAAAGTGGCACACAACGCTGGCTGATGCACTATGGGCATATCAGATGGCTTGCCACGAATCAACTCAAGTACCGCCTTATCAGTTATTCTATGGACATGAAGTCATGCTGCCATGGGAAGCGAACATCGGCTCTAGACATCTCGTTCTTCAGAATGAGTTAACAGTCGATGACTACTACATACTAATGACCGATGAGTTAGAGGACTTAACGCAGAATCAGCTTCGCGCGCTCAGGAAGATAGAAGAGAATTAGGCAAGGGTGGCAAGGCATTATAATAAGAAGGTATCGGCCAAAACATTTGAAGAAAATGACTTAGTCTGGAGACTCGTGTTACCGATCAGGACTAAAGACAATCACTTCGGCAAGTTATACCAGGCAATGCCTATATCTTAAAAACATTAGAGAAAGAAGAATTCGTGAAGGCGCTCAATGGTAAATACTTGAAAAAATATCACCCGAGCGTCTGGATCGAGATCTAATCGGCCAGCAAGCCGATAAGCGCAAAATGAAGACAACATTTAATAGCCGATACTAGGGGTATCACCTTCAGCAGCAATCAATAGCCGATATTAAGGGTATCGCCTTTAGTACAAAATTAACACAAAACATTACAAGCAATGTCTAGAAATGACAAGATATTGCAAAAGGGGAGTAAATGTTCAATTATCATTCACACCTAGGAAGTCAATAAGAATGGTTACGACACGATCACGAAGGACAATAATGGTAGCCAGGTCCTGATGATCCTCGTCGTCACTCCCAGCAATAGGTTTTGAGTTACGGAGACAACGAAGGACTTCCTTGGCAAGAGCCACAAACTCCTGCCGATTGGCTTCAAGCTTCTAAAGTAGTTCTAACAGGCGTTGGCGAAGAGGGACGATGCACGCACGGACAGCCGACAAGTGATAGGCAAGGTCAGCCTCCTCAACAAGGAGTTGAGCAATTTGACCTTCGACATTAGCAGGTTCGGCTACCAAAGCATCAAGAGCAGCTTTTTCTCTTCAAGTGCATTCCGGTCGGACTGGATATTTTGCTGTTGTGAGCGACGGTCAGCGCTAGCAACAATCTGTTCCTCAAGACACTCAAAGTAGAACCGATGAACCTTAAGGTAAGTCCCTGGGGTCAAGGTCTCCATAAGACGTTGAGGAAGCGAACCCAAAACCTCGGCAAGCCGCGCTCTAATGGGCCTCGAATCAGCCACTAGGACATCAATCGATTCCCAGAGCTGACGCAGAACATCAAGTAGTATGGCTCAGGTGTCTGCAGGGATCGGCTCAACAGCAGGGACCTCAGATTCAACTGTCTCATTATCCACGATGAGCTCACCAATGTCAAAAGAGAAAAAGTCGGCAAAAGACTGCAGCCAGACAATAAGAAGATGAGGGAAATTAAAAATGATGAAAGATAAGCATTATCATCAAAGGTTCCTCAAGGAGTTCGATAGCAGAAGCTGGATCGGCGATGGTTGGAGGAGTGATTCCATCGACGTCAAGAACGACAGTCTCTTCCGTTGATCTAGCCACAACATCAGATGCCGAATCAGATGTCAGCCCCTGATCCATAGCCATGACAAGATTAGAAGAGGTCGTAGCCAAATTAGCAACCGTCGGACTAGCAGGAAGGGCATGATGTACCGGTGGGGGAGATGTCGGCTGCGCTAGTGGCACTGATGCTTCGATGACTGCAGAAGCAATAAGAAGAGGAGATATAGAAGGAAAGGCACGCTGAGGTTAAGGGAACATTTACAAAGGCGAAAGGAGTGGAAGAAGCTAGCTGGGCCAGAGGAGGAGCAGTAGGAGCTTTCTTTTTCTTCTTGACCGGGATCTTGACCGTTGCCAGTGCCACAGGCCATTTCTGGCGAGCAGGACCAGCTGGTCGGGATGTCACAGCGACAACACCGATGATAGTGGACAGACCCGGCACGCTGACCCCTAAATTTGGAGTCGATGACGACGCCATATATACAATCGGTCTGTTGCTATTACTAACAACAGGCGCTATCATATCTTGATCCTAATCAAGAAACAGAGAAAGTTACAGGTGGAATCGGTAGAAATATCAGGAACACAAGCAAGACAGGAACATACCTCGGCTGTAGCTTTGCCAGAATCAGGATCAATTAGGGCGCAGTAAGAAGAGACATCTCAGGAGAACATGTGAAGTTTCAATTCATCCCAGAAATGAGTAAACGACTGGCACTGAGACGAACTTGGCGACCAACTTCGCAAGTCGCTGAAATAAATATTGGAAGGCAAGTTAACCAGAGACTCATACTCGAACAAAGTCAGAGTCCCTTGAAATTCCACTTTGCTGATGTAAAAAAAGCTCATCGGCAATTGGCTGAGGCCGAGCTGACGTGCAGAGATACTCGGATGATAGAACTCATAAGAGGGCTTCACCCGGTCATTGGAGAAGCCAACTGGCAGAACGGAAGGAGAGACGATGGCCCGATATACAGCATTGGTGGCATCATCGGAGCCAAGGGAAGCAAACCGGAATCGACCAGGGCAAGAGAAATCCATAGCCTCCACATAAGGGAACCAGACAATATCATCGTCAGAGAGGCCGCAGTAAAAAGTGCCGAACCACCTGGCAAAGAGATCCAGCTTCAAGTCATCCCCAGCAAAGGTGGCCACGGCTTCACTGATTGATGCACATCAGTGAGTATGGCCATCTACTTCATCGAAGACATCAACAATTTCATAGCTGAGTAGATCCTGGCACTCTGTCACCCAGGCAGTATACATATTAAGCCATAATTGGATGAACCACTAGGGGCTACCGATGTTTGCAATGGGCATACCAGTCCAAAGATACTACGAGACAAGATGCAGAAGACGATGGATCCCAGCAATAATCGGCCCAACGTTAGCTGCTCATTTCGGGCAAGACGCTCGGCCAAGTTTTGTCAATTCTTGATAGGGCCGAGGGTGATACCACAGAAAACAAATTGCTCTAGCCACATATTTAGAAAAGCAACATGCTCCTTCTCCTCAACCGAGCCTGTCCTCTGATTGTATGTAGCCATGTAGTTGGTCCAGCCGCCCGGTTTCTTCACCTTAAGGTCATGTGTCGGCTTTCCTCTGAAATCAACCTCGCACAAGGGGTCCGCGGCGTTGAGATCTGTCAGCATCAAGACATCAAGAAGAGTTGGGGACATCGGCCCATTGGCAAACATAAAGACATTGGTCGTGTCTAGCCAGAAGTAATAGGCGGTAGCAAGCATTGCATCATTTCATTCAGTTTCGACCATGGTGAGTCCAATATAGTGGCTGATGTTGCTAAGCTATCAATCTGTGCCCTTTGCCAATGCAACCCTCACATACCAATCTCGCCACCCATCAACAGGGTTGTCCCAAGAGCGAAACATCGAAGACCAGTCTTTGTGCTGCATACTAGATTGCTTGAATGAAATCCTATTGGTCTCGGCGTTGATCAAATACAACAAGTCTTCTTCCCCGTAAGGTCTAAGAAAAAAAAGATTGGGATATTTGGCGAAGGGGATTAAAATTTGTTTCTTCAAGTTCTACAAAGAAGGATAAAAAGAGGGGTAAAAGGGATTACCCAGAGAAAAGGATCAAAATCTAGATCAAAATAGGAGAAAGGGAAATACCTAGAGCAATGAAGAGGCCATAGTCGATAGAAACAAGCGGCAGCGGAGAAGCACGAACGGCGGTGAGGCTTGACCAGCGATGGTAGTAAAACTCAGGGGCTGTTTCGAGGGCAAGGAAGCAGGAAGCGCACAAGGGAAGGAGATGGCTTCAGGCTTTATAGGGGAGAGAACCACAACGGTTGGATCCCCAATACAACATTTAAGCGATCTGACGGTTGCGATATCCTAGGCAGAATTCGAAACGTGTCTACCCATGTCCTAAACTCAGGGGGCATATGGTGCGTCCTTACAGAGGAACCCCAACTGGCACGCGCTTATTTATGAGAGACGATCAAGGTTTGTCAATGACGACCGACTTAGGGGGCATCATGCTTGTTCGAAGCTGACAGGGCTGATGGATTCGAAGTTTTTCTAGTTTAATAGTCAGAAGTTTGGGGGCAAAATTTTCAAAGTTTTTCCAAATGTTATAGCCGAAGAAGAGAGGCGATTAATCAATAGCCCTAGCAGACCGATTAGGGAATTCGTTTGGCCAAACGATTTACGTTATCATGCAATGACTCATCGGCAGAGGAATGAAAAATGATTATTGCCGACAAGGCGATTTCACCGAATACAAATATTCCAAAAGTTCTTTTATTATTTACAAGGGAAAAGAGGTACAAAAGGCTGATTGCAGATAAAACAATTACAATGTGCCTAAGAAGCATTCCAAACTAAGGATGGCATCGGCCTGAGTCTTCTCAAAGGACACGATAATGTCAGTCACGTCCTCATCATTGCCGACGATTGGTCGAAGGGCTTGCTGTTCTGGGCACGCTCCTCAGTTAAGTTGATCAAATCGGCTCTTTTGAAAGCAATCTTGATCGGCAAGTCATTCAAGAACTGCTGCCGATTCGCCATGCAAGTACGGAGCTGATTCAGTCGATCGGTCTAGAGGCTTATTTCCCGGAGGATGCGATCTTCTTCCACTCTGCGCCGATCTAGGTATGCTTGGTCTTGGTTAGGCAGCTTGAGTAGAAATTGAAGATGACGATCGGTCTCTCGCACCTTCGCATTGGCTGATTTAAACTTCTACCGATGGACCCTTTGCATCCCACGATCAGCAAGGCCAGCATACGCGGTAAGGTAGGCCGATTGGTGGTCATGTGGTCATAGGAATAGGCCCGCAGAAGGATGTCGGCTAAATCTTGCGGGAGCCAATCGACCATGTTCTGAAGATGAGATCGTGTCGCCTTGATGTCTTGAAAGAAGATGTCGATCGGGCAGTGGAGGTGATCAAGCAAAGCCGATAGGTCACTCAGTACGGAATCTCGGGGAGAATGAGCCCTGTCCAATTCTTGACATTCCTGCAGGAGGTATGGGGTAAGCCAATGGAAATTGAAAAATAAACAAACAGGATCAACAGGTTACCTGAGGGTTTCGACGTATAGACGAGGCACTCACGGCCAGTAGGGAATCTTTAGAATTGTCGTCCTTGCTGGAATAGAAGTTAAGGCGATTTGGGTCAAGGTCACCATCGGCATTGGCCAGCTGTGTCAGAGCGTTCGAGTCATTGGAACGTGAAGAGTCTGGCGAGTTCGCGTTTGGAACAGTAGTGACCAAAAGCCCAAGAACAAAGACAAAGTGTGCGAAAAGCTTAAGCAGATGAAGAAAGGGATTAAGCAATGAGGATTAAATAAACTAGAGGAAACATACCGGATCATGATGGCCGTACGCATTGTGGTCGGAGTGGCTCAACTTGATCTTCTTGTTCGGTGAAGAGTTCGGGATGCTGGACACCATGGCAGAAGATAAAAGGAGAAAAAGAGGATAAGCTGGTGAAATGGTGAAGATGGCCGAGCTTGAAGAAGGAGGCTTATCGGGCAAGATTTATATATGCTCGGTGATCTAGCGATTCAGCTCTCGAGGGAAGATTTTGAAACATGACGTTTCGCATTTCGAACTCGAGGGGCATATGTTGACACCGGAATTTGGACCGATGCACCATCGGCTAGGCAAACTAGGCAACGAAGCTGATGGGTTGCTGGAGGCTTAACAGGCGAAGACGTGCTGCGTATGGCGTGGGCTGATACTTCTTGATTGTTTTTCATTCAGTTAGCAAATAAATAAGTTAGTTAGGATTCTGTGTTATCCGCAGATAGCGTGTCTACCCGGCTATAAATATGTAAGCCCAGGGTCTTTGTATCATGTTCATACAACTCAGCCAATTAAACCCTTCGGTGCATCGCCATCTTTAGGTATGTAGCATTAGGGTGATTCCTCGCCGGAGTTATGGCTAAATCGGTTGAGTTCGATCTCTAACTTCAACGGGGATAACCTGTTTGGTGAACTGCTTCATGTGTTCATGGCTTTCTCGGTTAGGTCCGATACGTTGATCAGATGGAGTAGGTTTACTAGTTATCGGTTCCATGCATTGATTTGTTTTCTCACACTGTGTTTTATTGATCGAATCTATATATTTACTAATCATGATTTAGCTTGTCGTACTAGATTAGATCGTATGTCGATCATCAATGGCACGTTATCTCGATGGAGTCTGATCCATGGTGCTGATGGGGATACACATGGGATGGTTTGGCCCAATCTGCTGGACCGACGTTCATCAGAGTTTTAGCCGATGAGTAATATGTTGCTCTATCAATCGGATTTGTCCTTTTAATCATATTCTCGGTGACCCGTCTTTACGCTGCATCGGTTTAGTTTGAACTGTAGAGATTGGTATTTTAGAGTATTAATGCTAGAGCCGATTAACAGGATTTACTACAATTCATACGCTTTTCGTGATGCATCATGGTTTTCAAGTGTGCTATCATCGCCGATGCCGGTAGGCTATCGCCGATAGCATTAGAATATCTCACGTTAGTTTCCTTATCAATTGCTGGGTCAAATTGACTGGCATGCCTACTAATACCTCCGGGTTATTTAGGACCTACACAGGAGCTAAGTAGACTCTTCCAGGCCTTCGAGTATGAAGATGTAGGGATACCTATGATTTTTGCGTCAACACCACTGTATCATAACATTCTACACTTGTCCTGTCACTACTTTGAGGATGCAATGAATGAAAACAATGAATGAATCAATGAACTATTGATCACAAAGGTATTAGAATATTTTGGTTTGAGGCTAGATAGACTTTTAGTTTTGAGTTGCATATCTGGTGCAGTTTTTGAGTTCCAGTCCATCAATATTTTGCTGAAAATGTGAATGAGTGATGATGATAATAGCAGTACTGATTTTTAGTTTCTTTTTTTTTACCATCACTATTTAGTACTGCCCTTTTGAGTTTCTATTTACAAAATGTTACTCTATGTTTGAATTAATCATCTATTTTGCATGTACTAGCTAGCGGATAACAATGGTAAGTGATCCAGCTTCGGTCAAAAATAACAATTATGATCCAAAGACTAATCTAGCGAGGAAGGCTAAGTGGAAGGACCCTGGCTGGCAGTACAGCTATTGGGCGAATCTTGAAAACAGAGATGAGGTGACATGTATCTTGTATGGCACCAAGGTTCATGGAGGAATCAAAAGGCTGAAACAACATCTAGGTGGTGGCTATAGAAACTCAATAATGTGTAGCAAAATCACTACTGCAATCAGAAAGCAAATGACAGAATACTTGGAATCAAACAGGAGGAAAAAACCATTGTACCTAGATGATGATGATAATGGACAGCAATAGCAAGAGAATGGAGAAGATGTGGTGGTGGTGGAAGAAGGTGCATCTACACCTAGAATTGAATCACAAGCCTCTAAGATGCACCCAAGTTCAGGGATAGCAGCTAAATAAATACATGCAGAATATTCATACAAGGCTACAGTAGCTAGCAAGGCTAAGCCAAAGGGGAACAAGACAGTTCTTGAGATGCTTCGAAAAACACCTGAAGAATTAGTTGATGAGAGACGTAAGGGGTGTTTTTAGCTCACAATTCAGTCTAGCACGAAGACAAAAGAGCAGCAACATTTTGTGGACAATGCAATGGGCTTTATGGTTTTATGAGTGTGGGATACCATTTAATGCAGCAGCAGCAAGATAATTTCAGATCACAGTTGAGACAACGGTGTAGTTTGGTTCAGGGTACAAGCCTCCTTCGCCCTATCAGTTGAGTGAACCATTGCTTAAAGATGCTGTGAAGTTGACAAGAACTATGAGGGAGGACCATGAGAGGGCCTGGAAGCATTATGGTTGTACCCTTATGTCAGATGGATGGTCTGATAGAAGGGGGCGACATTTGATTAACTTTCTTATGAACAGCCCGGAAGGGACTTACTTCTTGGAGTCTGTTGATGCTTCAAGTGAGGTACACGATGCACACATGCTTGCTAATTTGTTGGAGAAGAGAATTGAGGATATTAAAAAAAACAATGTTGTTCAGGTTGTTACTAATAATGGGGCTAACTACAAGGCAACGGGTGGGCTTCTACTGGAGAGGATTCCTTCACTGTTTTGGAGCCCTTGTGCTGCACACTGCTTATTGAAAGAATTTAAGAAGCCTATTGCACGGACAAGGCACATCACAACTTTCATCTATAGGCATGGGAGAATTCTTAGTGCAATGAGAGACGAGACAGGTGGAGCTGAACTTGTGAGACCCGCTGCCACTTGATTTGCCATCTCATTCCTCACTTTGAAGAGTTTGCACAAGCATAGGGATCCTTTGAAGTCTCTATTTGTTAGTGAGGTATGGACTAGGAATAAATTAGCAAAAACTTCAGTTGGCAAGGATGTGCATGATATTGTGTTATCTATAGAGTTTTAGAATTCAGTTAAGGACTACCTTAGAGCTTCAACCCCACTACTTATTGTACTAAGGGTGGTCGATGGTGATGAAAAGTCAGCAATGCCAGAGGTTGTAGCACTTATGAATCATGCAAAAGAGAAGATTAAGCTAAGCTTTGCTATTCAAAGCAAGTAAACATTGCTGAAGAAAATCATAGATATCATTGAGCAACGTTGGGTTAAACAAATGAACCATCCTTTATGTGGGGCTATAATGTATTTAAACCTAGAAAAATTACATCCTCTCATAAGAAAAGATGATGATACCACTATCGGGCAGCTAAGAGGTTGCTTCCTTGAAGTGCTTGGAAGAATGATGGATGATAAAGAAACGCAAGACAAGATTTATGCTCAGTCCTTAGACTATGAATCCCTTAGAGGAGATGCATTCTCAAACAAAATGGCTAAGCAAAACATTGAGTCAATGAGCCCTCGTAAGTACCATTTTCCCTTAAAATTCTTATTGGTGTACATGTCAGCAACTTAATTCCAGCAAGTATATTTCATTCCTAATGCCTACTCCATGTTTGTATTTGGCAATATAGTTGATTGGTGGCGTTCATATGGTGGACGTGCTATTGAGCTTTAAAGGTTCGCTAGGTGTATTGTTAGTCTATATGCTTCTTCATCTGATTGTGAGAGAAATTGGAGCACATTCGAGTTTGTGAGTACCATATTCAGCTTGTGTTTAATTTCAGCAAGCTAATTGCTCTCTTTATTCAGCTTGTGTTTAATTTCAGCAAGCTAATTGCTCTCTTTATTCAGCTTGTGTTTAATTTTAGCAAGCTAATTGCTCTCTTTATTCAGCTTGTGTTTAATTTCAGCAAGTTAATTGTTCTCTTTATTTGTTGTTCTCTATTTTTCTTTTGTAGATTCACACAAAGAAAAGAAACCGGTTGTTGCATAAGAGATTGAATGCTATTATCTATATTTCCTATAATCGAAAGATGAAGACTAGGTTTCAAGTAAGGCTTGAGAAAAAAGGAAAGAGTTATGATCCTTTGGTCATTGAAGAGTTTGATTGAAACAATGAATGGGCTGACTCATCGCATGTACACCCTCAAGGTGCTCGTGGGTGTGGGTGTGATGATAATGTCCTCACATGGGAGCTTGTTGATGAAGCTCTTGGTGCATCAAGCTTGCTCCAAGGCCACAATCTTACAAAAAAAGCTAGCAGCAGGCATGCAAGAAGTTCAAACCTAAGTTTGGTTGAAGAAGAATTGGGTTTCAGCAATGAAGAGGAAGAAGATCAAGACCCACATAATGATGCTGATGTGACAGATTGTGAGGATGCTCCTAGTCAGAATGCCTCCAACAATGAAGAAGACATGGAGGCTGCAAACATCCATGATGAATTTGATGATGGATATTGATTGTTAGGAGCTAGCTATTGAGAGATTTTAGTTTAGTTGTAATGTTTGTTATGTAGTTGTTGACTACTTTTAATTATGCCACTAGTAGCTTGTGGTTGTCAACTATTTGTATTTTGTAATGTGGCTGGCTTGTTGTGGACCACTATTAATTATGCCACTATTATGATGCATTTTATTCACTAATACTCCTATTTGATTCCTAGCTTACAATCTTACATAACTTGCTTATATGTTATTATTTATGTGCTGGCCTGATATTATATTTCTCATTATTTCTGTAGTTTGTTTCAATGGAGAGGAAAAGAGGGGGTTAGATCATCAACAACAACAACAAGGTAACCTTCTTTCATCTTAGCTAATTCATTGTATTACAATTTACAACTTGTTTCTCATACATTTATCATAACCAGTATGTTGCAATCTGCAAGGGGCAAACATGCTACATGGAACAAGGGTAATTAGAAAGAAGAGAACTCCACAATCAGCATCAACAAGGTATATTTCTGCTGCTCTATCCTAAGTTACGACACATGTATGGCATCGCCTCGCCGCATGCCTTAAGCGCCTAGTAGACTCAAATGTGTAGGTCACCACGGCTCGCCTTACCGCCTTAAGAATCATGGTTATGCCGTTGTCCATTCTCAACTGCAACCAACTGAGTAGAAAGAACACAATGAACTACCAAAGAATAATGTGATGTAGCAGATGATTTGACAAAGGATTGTATGGCAGATGTAGTAGAGGAGACACAAAAAAGTGGCAACTCATCGCCTGCTTCAGGAACACAAATAATCTCTTCTCCTACCATATTAGTGCTCACCACATTAAGAGCAGAAACAACATCTTCCAGATTACTCAAATCAACAAGAAGATTATCAAAATCAGCATAAGTAATATCTTCAGTATCATGAGTGGTAATGGATGGATCACACACCTCACCACCAAACTGAAATGATGGGTGTGCTAAACAATTCAGGCTCAACTCACATTCACCATCTTCGGCCTCATACTCATAAGTTTCAACATTTTTATCTTCCGAAGGTTTGTCATCAAGTATGTCCTTTTTTCATTTTGTGAATCATAAGAGCCATCAGCAAGAGCAATAATAACATGATGATTAGGATATTCGTCTGCTTATGGCTATGTCCACCACACTTGAAACATTTAATATTACTTGACTTCTTTCCATTAGAAGGAGAAGAGGTAGAACGAGTGGATGTTGTCCCCTTGTTCTTTGCCTCAAATTGTTTTGTTAATGAAGAAGCTTGACGTGAAGGTGTAAAAGGTGCACGAAAGGCAGATGATCATGACCCTACACCTTGCTGCTATTGACGACGCCATGGAGTAGAACTATTACCAACTGCAGAATTCACTCGACACTGGGATGTGTTAGAAATAACCCAGCATTCTGCCCACTTAGCAAAATGAACTAACTCGGTCATATCAGTATAACTTGTCATATCCATCTTATTTGCAATCTCTTTTTTTATTCAACCAAAAAGCGAGCCATCTTAGATTCTTCATCTTCATTGATCATGGTACGAAGTAGACACATTTCTATTTCCTAAAAATAATCATCAACAGTTCGATCCCCTTGACTAATCTTTTCAGCCACATATGTAATTCACGAGTATAATATACAGGGACGAAACGTCGCCTTATTTCTCGCTTTAAGTCTTCCCAAGTCATACGATAATGTCCCACATGATAGAATTCAGCACGAACTTGGTTCCACCAAATAACAACATAGCCTTTAAACTCAATTGCAGCGAGTTTTGCCTTCTTTTCTTCAGAATAATCATATAAATAAAAAGTTTAATCGACCTTGGTCTCCCATTCAAAATAAGCATCAACATCTTCATTGCCTGTGAAAGGAGGTATGGAGACCTTAACTTTCCCTAAACCATCATCTTCACGACGTCATTCAGGGTCTCTTCGATATTGGTGTTGATGACGGCGACCATCTTGACCACTGAGGAGCCATGGTGAATACCATGGGGATGATGAGTGATTGTCAACGGGAGAGATGAAGATGAGAAGAAGTCCTCCGAGGGGAGGCACAGTGACTTGCCGTGATGAAGCTCGCGTGTAACTCAGGTACACGGACGGATGTTCGTCGGACAGAGGGGTCGCGAGGACGTGCCGGTCCAATCCGGGTGCATGGAGCAGAAGCGGCAAGCGGACGTGATCCGTCGTGGTGTCGACCAGAGCGACTCAGGTACACAGACGACCGACCGCCGGACTGAGGAGTCGTGGGGTCGGATCGGTCCAATCCGGGTGCACGGTGCAGAGGCGACATACGCTTTGACGGCTTCGGCTTAAAACCGTCAACCTGCTAACGGAAAAGGGAGTTCGACGTTAAAGACAGCGGTGTCGTGACGGCTACGAAAAGTTCGACACCGAATAAATATCTGTAGTGTCATTTTACGTTTTTGCCCTGTGGGCCGGAGTCTGTAGCAAACCTTCACGAAGAGGGTATTTGCGTCTTTTCCTTTGGTCCATTGGGCTATTTAAGGGGGCTAACCCCTCTTGTAAGACTTGAG
>KE372701.1:104240-130762 GCA_000418225.1 Zizania latifolia | reverse complement strand
CGGCCATCATCTACACCAAGATCTTCAGTCTAAACCTTCTGCGCTTAATCTGTTTGATGAAATGCCTCAAGGAATTTATACTGCACTCTAGGTGTTCAATCTAATGTCTCTAAGCACTTGACTTTTGTATGGCACTGCGTATGTTGATTAATATACTTGTGTATGAACTTGTGTATGTCGAGTGTTTGAGATTTTTGCTTGTGTGTCCTCGGATGGTCTGATTTGTCGAGGTTGTCCATGAACTCGCACACCAAGTGTTTGATCTGTTGTGCATGAGTGCTTTGTGCGTTTCTTTTTCTATAGAACGCTTGTTGCACTTGTGAACGCACTATGATTGACATTTAATCTATTATTTGGACGATCTTTTTCTGAGAACGCTTTGTGGTGATATTTGTATCGACTTGCCTGGTGTGACGATTATTATATAGCCTTGTGCTAAATCTCAACAAGTCACTTGCAAGTCTGATATTTGAGTTTGAGGAAGATTTTCTGAAGTTTTTATATCGACTTGCTAGGCGTGACTTTTATTGTCCAAGTCCTGGACTGAATCTCATTGAGTCACTTGCAAGTCCGATATTAAAGTTTCAAGAGGAGTTTTATTTTTCCGCTGCATTTTATTTTTGCGCCCATTCCCCCCCCCCCCGTCTAGTCGCTAGTTTTGGTCCTACAACCACCATATTGATTATTGCCATAATCTACATAGCGAGCAAAATTGTCACCTTGACGATCATTGAAATGACCAAGGCGAATAGGAGGAACTCGCCGATGGCCATCATATCCATCAAAATCAAGGTCGCCATTGTAACTAGGACGTGCAACAGGAATTATTTGGGCACGACCATGAGCATGAGCTACTAGAAATATATTTTGGCCACCTCCTTGACCACAACCAACACCTAGTACAGGGTCAATGGCTGCCGCACGATGTGCATGCTCATTGGCCAGGATTATACAATCATCATCGCTGCTGTAGTCATCATCTTCCTGATGTGCTGCAGGTGGCACCTGCGGTGGTGTTGTTTGTAATCTTGCAATCTACTGCATTAGTTGTGCCATCTGTGCACGCATCTCTTGAAACTCTTTAAGAGAAATACCAGCACCTGTATTCGAAGTGGAAGCATTTATGTTTTCATTGCCTGACATGTTAGTATATAAAAAATGTCAGGAAAGAACAGAAGATATGTGTGGAATCACTCCCTCACTACCTACTTACCAATGTTCTGTATCAACCTAAAGGATGAGAACCGTGGTGGCAATCAGTAGTGGAACAACGATTGTAACAAAGTTGATAGTACACAAAAATCTCGGGTTGTTGTGGGTGGGGTTGGGTGGGAAATTTCAAAAATTCTACAATCTACAACTTAGTAATGCAAATTCGAATAATAATCTAAGTGAATCACAAGCCTAAGTTGCTGTTGACGCAAATATGGATAGATATGCAACCAAAGTAGGGAAAACACAAGGAATGAAATGATCTGCACGAACTAAATTCTAGCCAAAACTATAATAAGTTATCTGATATTTCTCTCTTTGTTTTTTTCTCTCTTTTTTAATTACTTTTTTCGTTTCTTTTTTTTGCCTCACTTTTTTTTTTCTGAATCTGTTTTCTTTTTTCAGCAAATATACTGGTAGAAAAAATTCAGATCAGTCGCATATGCGGGAAAGTTCTGGCAGTTTGTATCACGTATGCAGATATGGCTAGCAAATCAAAGAAAACAAGTAGGAGCGTTGTGGCTTTTTTTCGAATTTTTTTAAACAGGCTGCTTGATGCAGATATCATAAACAACTGTTCTAGAAGAAAAAGTAGTATATATGAGAAGGATATGCAGTGGTAGCAAAGGAAAGATAACTGGACAAACAGCAACTAGACAAGGATCCACTGGATTAAAACTCAAAAATACAAACTAAAACCAGATGCAATAAAGGGCTAGGTAATATTTTCTTTAGGATTTCTTGGACTGTAGGACAGAAAATTAAACTAAACTAACAGGGATAGAATGATCCAACCGTGGCAACCTGGCTTTGATACCAAATGACGTGCACGCGCACAAGAACACTTTCCGTGGCCCGATTTTTACGGTGGATGATGATACTTGGAACAAGTGTCACCATGTGACCTGACGAAGAGGCAATGCATCATGCGATATTGCACACATGACGAACTAGCGAGACAATCGTCCTTTCATGTACCGACGAAACCGGCCGACGCAATCATGCCGTATAGGCATGAAGGCACGAATGGAATGAACCATAATTCGGCGTTCTATAACACTCTTAGGAATCAAAAGAACAAAGGTAGCAAATCTCTTAAGACTCACTAGAACTCTTATTTTCTTGCTCCTAGACATTACTATTTATAGGGATAGTTCAGAGCTGTTCAAAAAATTCCAAAAATTTAAAATAAATGCATGCAAGTAACTGATAGCTGTTGTTCATGTAAATAATTGTGACTGTTTTGCATGCAAGTAACTGTAGCAGTTTTCCATGCAAGTAATTGTAGTTCTTTATTGCCCTGTAGCTATAGTTGTTGGTGTGCGCTGTAGTTGTCTTGTCCTTATTAACTCCAAGTAACCGCAAGTAGTAATTTGGTCAAGTAACTGATGGCTGTTTATTCTCCTTATCATAGTTCCAAGCAACTGCAGGCGTGCATTGTAGTTGTTGACTTCTGAACCATTGCCTTCTCATGCTAGATATCTTCATGCAAACCATCATTTCTGAGAATTATAAAACAACAAGATGAAAGCACAATATTTTCTAAAATATCAGGATTAAATAAATAAATGTTAGAATTCACCTGGATTGCATTTCCTTCTCAATTTGCTTACTCCTGCTTCTAGTAATAGAAGCCACAATGCTACTAGCATTCTTATCAGATAATACATCTGTACTAGGCATGTCTTCATTACCATCGACCATGCCCTCCGCTGCACCACGTCCTCCACCATTAGATCATTTCTTTCACATGACGCTAATTCAGAGGAGTCCTTAAGAGTTTAATGTCCACTCTCACCAAATTTATTTCTATCTATCCTATCACTAAAAACTAAAATATAATCATCCATCTATTCTACTCTTTAACCAAATAACAGGCCGTGACCATACCACCAAACTCGAGAGATATAATTTACATTACTCCGTTCGGTTCCAGTAATCTTTCCATTTGTAGAATTACTGTCGTGGGTAACGATGTTTCCCGAACATTATTCAAGGTTACCATGTGCACATGAGTCAACAATAACAGCACCAACTTTTAACAGTAACATCTACATTTGAACTCCCATTAAGGGGGTTTTAGAGATATATCAAAATTCATCCAGTCTATCAATGGGAGTTCAAAATTCATGAATTTTGAACAGTAACATCTAGTCTCTTTGTTTACCCTGGCCGTCTATCAAAATCCATCCTGACCACACGGGATATATCAAAAGAAGAAAGAAGTGTCGCTGAAACCAAGTCAAACTTAGTCCTGAGACCACACGGGAGATATCAAACTTACAAGACGATGAATCGATGATGGCCTCTTTCTTGCTCGTGTGCAGTACAGCGATAGGCTGTATTTGATTCGATGGATGAGATAGCAATGGTCAGCAAGACAAGGGACCCTGCAATGTCTGGCTTGGTTGGATTCATGTGCTCGACGGAAGCTTTCGGACATATTTACAAAAACCGTTTTCCTTTGAAGAAAAACTGCAGACTAGCAACTGCAACGCAGGGTTGCCGGCCCATTGTTTCTGAAGATTTTGTTGATGCCTGCACTGCACACCTGGGATCTTGATAGAAGGCTATCTAGGAAAATGTGCATCCTTTATGTTTTGAAACCGGAAGGGTGCATATATACATCATTCGTGCTTTTTTGCAAACCGCGTTGAAGTGTGCCCACTGGATGATTCATGGATCGATCGACCCAGATAGCTCCGCGGATAAGGCTAAAAAAGCAACATGCGCGCACGCATTGATTTTTAGGAATTATTAGGCACATACGTTGTGTTCTGTTTGAAACTTATTAGTCTCTTTTCTTAAAATATAATAAGTTTTAAGTTTATATATATATATATATATTAAGGAGATAAGTAAGAAAACTATATATTACTCATTATTACTTGGAATGGGTGAGCGTTTGTCCTGGAGTGGTTGAGTGGAGTAATAAGTAATTAAGTCTAGGGTAGTAGTTTACTTCGAAGAGAAATATTACTCCATCCATACTAAAATGTAGTAATATTTAGATTTGAACATATGTATTAATGAGATGTGCAAAAAGACTATAATAACCTTCTTTTTAGGATGAGTGAGTATGTACCTGAAAGTAATTATGTGGAGTAATGAGTAATAAAATCCAACAACATTTAGCATAAATTTTAAACTTTAAAAAGTATTTTTATAACAGAGAGATTACATATTATAATATAAGTTATTAAATTTGAAAAAAATGAACTTTAAATTTTGTTATGGGGGTAGGAAAGTATATATATTTTAGAAATTTTACAGTTTAAAAAAGTTGAAACGTGCTCGAACTTAGGGTCCGTTTGGTTCCTAGCCATAATTTACCACGCCTTAACTTAAGAGTCTGCCACACTTGTGGCTTGCCAAACTCTGTGGCAAATATAAGATGTTTGGTTGATAAGTGAGGTGTGGTAAAATATCTGTGGCTATTGTTTGGTTCATTTGTACAAATATTTAAAGGATCTGTGTTATTTTTATCTTCAGTGTTACTTTTTATCCACTATGTTACTTTTAAATACTGGTAATGGTCCGAACGTCCTAGTGTTACTTTTTATCACTGGGACTGGTCCGAACATCTTGTTGTGGCTCGTCACTAGAGTTGTGGCTAGAAAATCGAGTGTTACTTTTTATCTCCAGTGTTACTTTTATATACTAGGACTGATCCAAACATCCCAGTGTTACTTTTTATCTACTAGGACTGGTCCAAATGTCTTGTTGTGGCTTGCCACTAGAGTTGTGGCCGAGAAATCGACCGCCACACTCTTTAGCAAAAAAAACTATGACGGGAGGGGTTGTGGCATGTGGCTAGCCTTACATTAGCAATTAACCAAATAACTGTCAAACTAGCTGTGGCAAGCTTAAAGTTAGGCGTGACAATGTGTGACCACGAACCAAACACTCGTGTCCGTCCCTTTCCCCATGACGCTGTGCCGCTGTGGTGGTCTGAATCAATCATCCTGATGTATCGGTCACTCAAGAGGAGGAGGAGCACACTGCCCAATTATCAGTTGTATCCTAGAAGCAGCTTTTCTTTAGGAATTTTACTATGAAGAAACTATTTCTCATCGGTAAAAACTTTCGCTTTCTACTCTGTACTTGAAATGTGAAGTCCTACTAGTGGAGTAGTACGTTGATTTTGCGTCGAGGTGCATCGAACTGCAGTAAATTTTACAATTTAGTCTATTTTTAAAACTTATTTTGTAAATAGACCCCTGAAAAAACTTATTCCAGGAATAGACCCAAAGCTCAGCGCCAAAGTCATTGGCGCCAAGCATATGCAGCTTAGCGTCAGCGACTCTGGCGCCAACCTAGCTGCTCCGCTGGCTGGCGGAGCTAAGCTGGCAGTGTAGCTGGCAGTAGCTCAGCGCCAGTGGCGATGGCACCAAGCTTAGTGCCAATGTCGCTAGCGCTGAGCTCTCGGACTTAAGTGCCACACGCAGCTCCCTTTTCCCCTTTCTCCTTTCCCCACCCGAATAGTTCCCGCACAGTCTCTCTCCTGCGCCGCTGGCTCCACTTCAAATCTGCCATTTTCTCGCCGATTTCTCCCCGATTTTCTTCGTGCAACAGATTGACAAAGGTCAGCTCCTCCATCCCTCAAAATTTCTTGAAGATTCGTCGCTTATTTTGTGATAATTTTGAGAAATTATGTGTAGGCCAAAATATTTGATTTTGTCAATTTAGTTGAAAGCTGTGTTGAATTGTTAGTTGTTCTTCGTACTATGCAGTTCATGCAGCACATGTGGGTAGTTGTTTAAATTTTCTTTGAATTTTTTGAGATAATTGAGTAAACCATAGATGGATACATGGATAAAATCGTACTTCTCGTTGTTGAAATGGTTGAAATTTTTAGAGTACAGTCTTAAGCTAGCTATTGAAATGGTTGAAATGTTTAAAACCTATCAATGTACTAAGTCATACTTGTATCGCTAATTTAATATATTTGTATGTATCTTAAGTCATGTGATAGATGTATTCGTTGTATATGGATATGTCAAAAAACTAATTTTCTTCCAGTTGGTTGTAGATGGATAGATTGGTTCGTGTGTACTATAGGGGTAGAGTGCTTGAACCCAAAATTGGCGGACCTATCGAGTTAGTCGACATGAATGTACAAGTAGTAATATTTGCATGTCCTCTAACTTTTGAAGAGATGAAATTGAGAGTACAACATGAACTTGGATGGTTTGAAAATGATACATATTCCATTAAGTTCCAGGGTAGCTACGAGGTGGCTAGAGGACATAAGTACGTAATAAATCTGGTAGGGCAAGCTGATTGTGAGTGTTATGTTGAAATAGTTAAGGAGTCCATGTTCAAGTTTCTAGAGGTGATCGCATACAAGAATAAAATTATGCACACATTAGATTTGAACCGTTCTCCTAGTCATGCACAATTTTTGTTGGGTGGAAATGGCGAAGGCATGAATAATTCAGACCGTTCTCCAAGTCATAGGACAGACGGAGGATCAAAGGGTGAACTTGTACGAGAGGATTTTCCTAAGGTCCAGACAGAGGAGTTCGATCACACCGGATTGGAAGATAGGATTGGATGTAGCTCGCCCATTGCAGACGATTACCAGTGGGATGAATATGTAGAAGGTGGAAGAGAGGAAGGTGGAAGCGAGCAAGGTGGAAGCGAGGAAGGTGGAGGCGAAGAAGGTGAAGACCTTTATGAGAATGAATATGCATCTAACTCGGAGGACGATCGCCCGCAGCAGCCACTCACGAAAGATGATAGGATGACATTGAAAGAGTGCATTGCATTTGAAAAGGTGTTTGGGAGGAATCTGAATATCCATAAGTTTTGTGACTCGAGGAATATGAACGGTGCAACTTTGGACGATGCAATGTCCAATGATGGCTTTCCTGAATCGTTCGAGAAGGATATGTTGGTCAAAGGGATGCAATTCCCATCTTTGCTTGCTCTAAAGACATGGCTTCAGGAGTACGCAATAGTTCATCACCGACTGTACCGTGTGGTGCACTCTGATGCATCGAGAAGGTATAATATTGCTTGTGTTCATGTGAAATGTGAATGGAGAGTTAGCGCCTCAAAGAAGGGTGACATATGGATGATTTCACTTGTGGGGAATGCTCATAGCTATGGTAGTGCTCAGGATAGTGGTACTCACAAGCAGCTCACTTTGCAGTTCATTGCTAGAAGGTTGTGTAATGCTGTGCAGAAGCAGCCTACCTTGTCTTCGTCTGCTTTGGCTAAATTTATCTTTGATGTATTTGGATATCGGGTGAAGTATGGGAGGCTTGGAGAGCAAAGCAATAGGCAGTGAACTTAATATATGGGGAGTGCGGTGAAGCATATGTTCGTCTGCCAACACTGATGCAAGCCATGAAAGTGACGAACCCAAGAAAATATTTTGTCGTGCCTTTTGGTGCTTTGGCCAGTCTGTGCAAGGATTTCATTTATAGAAATATGCCCAAGAGAATTCTGAGGGAATCAAAAGTTCTGACTTGAGGTCGGAAGTTCCGGGTTCTGGAGCAACTGGAAGTTCCGGTGGGACCGGAAGTTCTGGACCAGCCCCAGTTTCGGTTTTTGAAGGAACCGGAAGTTTTGGGCCTGCCTGAAAGGTGAATTCTGGACGAACCGGAAGTTCTGGGTAAAACCAGAACTTCTGGGTCGAAATAAATTCGATACAGAATGTTATTTTTGAAAGTTTCGGTTGGACCAAAAATTCTGAGTCTAGAAGTTCCGGTTGGACCGAAAATTATGGGTCCAGAAGTTTCGGTTGGACCGGAAGTTTTGGACAGAAATAAATTCATACAGAAGGTTATTTTTGGAAGTTCTGAGCCTAGATCAGAACTTCTGGGCCAGACGAACAGATTAGATCTGTTGGGCTTTAATACTGATTAAAGGCACTATATAAAGAGAGGAGGGGCTAGGACGAAAAAGCTGCTGCTGGCTGTTGCTTTCGCCCCTACCATAACCCTAGCCGCCACCTCTCCTGGCCGCACCCGCTGTGGTCGTCTCTCCCCTAATCTCCCGCGTGGTACTAGTATACCGGCGTGAGGTGATCCCATCCCTGTACGTGTGGATACCGTAGAGGCGCCGCTATAATTGCGGTGCTGATCATCTCGACGTGAGGATCGCAAGGCTACATCGTCTCCATCGCTGAGGATCGGACGGAGCTAGGCAGAGTTGATCGAGGATGCGCTTTCCCAACTCTTCTTCCACTGCCCTAGCGCGTCTCGTGGCTAGAAGTAACGATCCATGATCCCATTACTCGCATGGTTCCTGGGTTGAACAGGTTAGAAAAGTTTTGTTTTTGGCTAGCGTAGCCTGCCCCGTTACCCAACATTCAGCACTACCGACCAGTTGTCTGTGTTGATGCCACCTTCTTGACTAGAAAATATAGAGGTACATTGATGACAGCAATCGCAACAGATGCAGAGGACCAACTGTTTCCATTGGCATTTGCTTTGGTAGAGAAAATGAATAGTCAAGACTGGACCTGGTTTTTAGAGCTTGTCAGGTATGTAGTCATTGGGCAAGGCAGAGAAGTGTGCATTGTCTCTGATAGGCACCCAAGCATTCTTAATGCACTATGAACGGAGATTGACGGACTACCCCGTATGTACCACAGGTGGTGCAATTGACACTTCTGCGCTAACTTCCATAAGGCGGGAGCTGATAATGGGCAGACGAAAGAGCTGTTACGTATAACTCTAATCAACGAGAAATGGATTTTTAACAAAGGTGTTCTAAGACTCCTGCCTTTGCTTTCTGCAAATGCCGGAAAATGGCTCGAGGACCACTTGGAGAAGAAGGACAAATGGTCTCGCGCATTAGAAAGTTATGGCTACATGACCAACAACATGGCAGAGCAATTCAATAATGTACTCAAAGGCATTAGAATGTTACCTGTTACTGCGATAGTTGCATACACATTTAAGAAACTCAATGAGTACTTTCAGGCGAGGCATATGGCGGCATTGTAGAAAATGCAGCAGGTGAAAGATGGGGTGAAAAGGTCACTACAAAGTTGAAGAAGCAGAATAGCAAAGCTAACTCTCACATGGCCACATGTTTCAATAGGGAGAATTTGATATACGAGATTACATAGAGGAGTGGCATCACACGTGGAGGTGTGCGCTATGGAGCGCTAACATTTAAGGTGGTTGCTGCTAGTAATAAATGCACATGTCAAGGGCCCATGATCTACCATATGTTGTGCTCGCACATGATTGCCGTATGTCGTATCCATAACCTTGATCCGAAAGCACCAAAATGTATGCCCCTCGAGTTCTCACTTAAGGCCGTGGTGGATACTTGGTCCACTAGATTTGAGCCTTACCTCGATCCAACTCAGTGGCCTCCTTACAACGGTGAAGAGTTTGTCACTGACAAGTGTTGACGCAAAAACCACAGGTATCCCTATTTCTTCACACTTGAAGGTCTAGGAGAGTCTGCTTAGCTCTAGTGCAGGTCCTAAATAACCTAGAGGTGTCAGTAGGTGTGCCAGTCAATTTGACCCTACAATTGATAAGGAGACAAACGTAAGATGTTCCAACGCTATCGGCGATGACCTATCAGCATCGGCTTCGATAGCATGCATGGAAACCATGATGCATCATGGAAAGCGTATAAAGTACTATAAATCCTATTAATCGGCTCTAGGTTAACACTCTGAAGTATCAATCTCTATGGTTCGAACCAAACAGATGTAGCGTAAAGATATTCTATCAAGAGAATTATGAATAGAATTGAACCGATCAACAGAATAACAGATAACTCATCAGTTAAACTTTGATGAACGTTGGGCCAATAAATCAAACCAAACCAAGTCACACAAGTCCCCGTCAATGCCATGGATCGAACCCAACCGAGAGAGCACCACACTGACGATTGGCATGCAATCTAATCTAATATGATCTAGTGAACCGTCGTGATTGGCAAACACATAGATTTGAATGATAAAACACAATATGAAAAAAACAAATCAATGCATTGAACTGATAACTAGCAAACCTACTCAATATGATCACAGTATCGGACTTAACCGAGAAAGCCATGAACACATTAATCAATTTACCAAATAGGCTATCCCCATCGAGCTTAGAGATCGGACTTAATCGATGCAGCCTAACCCCAGTGGGGAATCGCTCTAATGCTATGTACCTAATATTGGTGATGCGCTGAAGGGTTGATTGATTGGTTGTGTGAACTCCTTTACAATGACCCTAGGCTTACCTATTTATAGATAGGTAGACACACTATCTGTGAATAATGCAGAATCCTAGCTGATCTATTTATTTGCTAACTAAATGATAAATGACACGAAATATCAACCCACATCACGCGTAGCCCGTCTTCACCCATAAGTCTCTATCGGTGACCCATCGGCTCTGCCACTTGGTTCTTCAAGCTGATGGTGCACTAGTCTAAATTCTGGTGTCAATACATGCCCCCGAGTTCAAAATACGAAACATCACGTTTTGAAATCTTTTCTCGAGAACTGAATCACTGGATCACCGAGCGTACATAAAAGCTTGCTCGATAAGCCTCCTTCAAGCTCAGTCACCTGTATCATACACCAGCTATTCCACTCTCCCTCTTCTCTACCATGGCCACTAATGACCCATGCTCACTGCTGAACAAGAAATCGAAGATGAATCCTCCTCAGCCGAATGCGTCCGACGATCATGATTTGGTATGCCTCTCATGGCTTGCTGGTCTTGTTTGTTCAATCTTTGCTTCACCTTCTTGAATCCTTGCGCATTTCATTCTTGTTCTTGAATTCTAGGTTCCTACTGAACTGAACCTTAACTCATCGAACCCTTCACATTCTGGGGACTCGAACGCCCCAACTCAACCAGTCTGCGCCGATGGTGATCACGACCTAGATTAGGCCCAAAATGAGCAGCTGCTTAACTTTTACTCTAGTGGGGACAACAACTCTGACGATTCTCTGCTAGCCATAAGTTTCTCATCTGCAAGCCAATTCCCTTAGGTAATCTCCTTTTTTGTTCATTACTTTCTGTGAACCCATCGGCGCATTCTTTATCCTTTTTAGGAATCCCAATCATCGGATAGGGCTTTCTTTTCCTGAGACTGTATACAAAGTGACCTATCGGCCTCACTCGACCACCGCCATCACCTAATCAACCTATTTTTCCAAGACGTCGAGGTAACACAAGCCCATCAACAGTTTATGGTCAATCGGTTCCCCGAGGATTTGGCCGATAACCTTCTGCGGGCCTTCTCCCCTGATCATCAATCAGCCTATCTCATCGCGTACTCTGGCCTAGCCGATCGTGCAATGCAAAGGGTCCATCGGTAGAGTTTTCACTCAGTTGATGCCAAGGTGCGTGCAGCCGAGAGTCATCTCCAATTCCTATTTAAGCTGCCCGATCAAGACCAAGCATACCTGAATTGGCTCAAAGTAGAGGAAGACCGCATCCTTCAGCAAATAAATCTCTAGCCCAACAAACTGAACCAGCTCCGGACTTGTATGGCAACTCGGCAAAAATTTCTAGACAACCTGCTGATCAAGATTCGGTTCGAAAACGCCGATCTGATCAACCTAAATGAGGAACGCTCCCGGAAGCAGCAGGCCCTCCGGCCGGTCGACGGAAGCGATGATGATTCTACCGATACAATTGTGTGCTTCGAGAAGACCCAAGCCGATGTAGCTCTTAACTTAGAACACTTCCTAAGTACCTTGTAACTACTTTAAATCTTGCAATCAGCCTTTTGTAATACATTTTCTTGTAAAAAAATATAATGTCTTTTTAGAAGCCTTGTCTCTTGTGAAATTACCCCATCGGCTATCATTGTTTTTCTTCCTACCGATGAGTCCTTGAAACTTGTATGAGGACTTAAATCATTTGGCCGAACGAGTCTCTTGATCAGCCTACTGGCACTACTGGTCAAGTGCCTCTCTTCTTACACTGTAAATTTCAAAAAAAATTAAAAATTTTGAATTTAAGCTTTTGGCCGTTCGGCTAGAAATCTTTGTGTTCATCGCCTATGAAAGGGTGTGATGCCCCCTGAGTCGGTTGTTGTTGATGAATTTTGACCGTCTCTAATAAATAGGCATGTGTTGGTTGGGGTGCATCTGTAACGGTGCATCGTATGACCCCTGAGTTCAGGACGTGGGAGAGCACGTTTCGAATTCCTCCTAGAATATCGCATTCATTGCATCGCTTGAATTTTGTATTGGGGTCCAACTGTTGTTGTTCTCTTTCCTATAAAGCATGTGGTCTTCTCCTTTCTTTGTACGCTTCCTATTCTCTTGCCTCCGAATAGAAAAACCCTTGAGCTTTCCACCATCGCCGGTCAAGCCCCATCGTTGCTTGTGTTTCCAACACCGTTTGTCTCCAATGACCATGGCCTCGTCATCGCACATCCCGGAGGTATCTCGCTTCCTCCTGTTGGTTTGGATGCTGATTTCTTTTGCTAGGTAATCTCTTTTACCCCTCTTTTCGTTGCCGTTCTTGTAGAACTTGAAGAACTAAATCTTGATCCCCTTTGCCAAGCATCCCAATAGACCCATTTTATCTAATCACGTCGAAACCAACAGAATCCCATTCAAGCAATCTGGTATGCAATGTAAGAACTAGTCTTTGGCATTTCATTCTTGGGCCAATCCCATTGATGGGTGGAGAGAGTGGTATGTGAGGGTTGTGTCGGTGAAAAGCGTAGATTGGGAGATCAGCAATATCGGCCATTGTATTGGACTTACCATGGCCGAAATTGAGCAGAACGATGCCATGCTTGCTATCACTGACTACTTTTGGCTGGATACTATCAATGTGTTCATGTTTGTCAATGGACCAATGTCCCTAACTCTACTGGATGTCTTGATGTTGATAGACCTCAATGTCACCGATCCTCTCCGCAAAATTGATTTTTGGGGTAAGCCGATGCATGACTTAGAAGTGAAGAAACCCAGAGGTTAGGGCAACTGTATGGCCACCTGTAATTAGAAAACAGGGCCAGTTGAGGAGAAAGAGCATGTTGCCTTTCTGAATATGTGGTTAGAGCATATCATGTTCTGTGGCACCACCCTCGGCCCTACTAAGAATCGGCAAAATCTGGCTGAGCGCCTTGCATAAAATGAAGAACTGCCGCTAGGCCAATTACTCCTCAGATCTTCGTATCAGCTTCTTCATCTTGTCTCGCGGCACCTCAGGACTAGCATGCCTGTTGCAAATATCAACAGCCCCTGGTGGTTCATTCAGTTGTGGCTTAACATGTATACTACCCGGGTGACGGAGCTCCAAGACCTGCCTAGCTGTTAGTTCACCGATGTTTTTCAATGAGGAGGATGGTCATACCCACCGATACGTCTCAATCGGAGAAGCCATCGCTACATTTGCTGGCAATAACTTGAAGCCAAATCTTCTAGTTCGTTGGTTCAATATTTTTTACTGCGGCTTCTCCAATGATGACATTATCTAGTTCCCCTACTTGGAGGCTTCAGACTTTGTTTGTCTAGGTCATTTTTGGTTTGACTCCCTTAGCTCCAATGATACCACCACTGCTATGTATCAGGCCATCGTCTCTCCTTCTATCCTATCAGTTGGCTTCTCTAGCGGCCGGGTGAAGCCGTCTTACGATTTCTATCATCCGAGCATCTGTGCATGCCAGCTCAGACTTAGTCAACTGCCAATGAGCTTCTTCTTCATCGGCAAGGTGGAATTTCATGGGATCCTGACTCTATCAGAGTATGGGTCTCTGCTCAACCTACCTACCAATAACCCTTTCGGTGATTTCCAAGGTTGGTCACTGAGTTCATCCTAGAGATGATCGTTTACTCTCTTCTGGGATGAATTGAAACTTCATCTGTTTTTCTAGAGCGTCTCTTCTTACTACGCCCTGATCGATCCCGACTCTGGTGATGCTTCCACCGAGATATGTTCCTGTCTTGCTCATGTTTCTGTTGTTTTTACTGGCTCTATCTGTAATTTACTTCATTACTTGATTAGGATCAGAATGCAGCGGTGCCTGTTGTTAGCAATAGCAACTGGCTGATTGTATATATGGCATCATCATCGACTCTAAACTTGGGGATCGATGCACCAAGCACGTCTACCGTCATCAGCGCTGATCCTGCATCGTCCCAGGCATCCGGTTCCATCCGCTAGAAATGGCGGGCAGTGTCAACGATAATCAAGATCCTAGCCAAGAAGAGGAAGAAGGCCCCTGCTAGTCCCCTTTTAGCTCAACTGATCTCTTCTGCTCGTGTCGCTTCTGTAAGAGCTCTCTCAATCCGGTATATTTGTCCCTTTGTCTTTTCTTCTCTTACTTTTGTTGTTGTTTTCAGTCTGAGGCGGTCGATTTGCCGATTACCCCTGTCATGGTTGTTGAGGCTTTAGCACCTCTAGCGCAGCTAACATCTCTCCCCTAGCTCCTCCTATTCTTCCTATTGACCTGGTGGTTATCGATCTGGCTGCGATTGCCTCTGATCCTATGGTAGTTAGGGATCAGGAATCGAGGTTTAGCTTGGTGGCCGATGTTGGGGCTGGATCGGTGGAGGAGGCCATCACTCTCGATGCCGATGATGCTGCCCTTCTAGATACCGCTTCCCCAACTACTGCTGCCGATCTCCCTGAAGTAACCTCTTGTCAATACTACCCTTTCTCCATTCTCCTACAATTTTCCTTACAGGCTTGTCGTTTGATTACAGTCTTTTGCCAACCTATTCCCCTTTGACCTTGATGAACTTGTTGGTGATGACACCGTAGCTGAGGCCAAAATCTCCATTACTGAACCAATCTCTATGGAGACCCATGCTGCCCTACTTGATGTTTTACATCGGCTCAAGGAACCGATTGATGACCTTGTCACCGATTCTAGACCCATCAGGGTGCGACTTGCTGACATAACGGACGTGCTTCCTCGGCAGCTGATAGAGGACTTAACTATAGGGTCTTACCTTGAAGGTCATCGGTTCTGCTACCGGTGTCTTAGGGAGCAATTGGTCGCTCACGCTGAGCGTCGCTTAAAGCAGCAAAACGTCCAGGCTGATCGGGAGGCGCTTGCAAAGAAGAAAGCTTCTCTTGGTGCCCTAGAAGCTGAGCTTGCTGAAGTTGAAGGTTAGATTGCTCAGCTTCTTGTGGAGAAGGCTGATCTTGCCTCTCGCTTGTCGGCTATCCGCGCTCGCATCGCCTCCTCCCACCAACGGCTGATGGAACTACCGAAGAAGATTAAAGCTGAATGGCAGGGATTTGCAGCTTTTGCCAAGTCCTCCGTCGTTATCGGGATTCGAAGCCTATTCCTAGGAGTGATGATGAAGACTGTCGAGAGCTAGCCACCATAGTTGGCATCCGTGATTGTGCCGTGGTAGCTCTTGCTAGTTTCCTAGATGTGAACGATCATTGAACAATTGCTTTTGCCTTTTGTAATATTCTAAATGTCAACTACTTGCCTGCGATGTCTTGCTTTTATTTTGGGCTAAAGGCGATACCCTCAGTATTGGCTATCTAATTGTTTCTAAGGCGATACCCTCGGTATCAGCTATTGGATGATGTCTTCGTTTTGCGCGTATCAGCCTACTAGCCGATTAGGTCTCGATCCAGAGGCTCGGGTGGTATTTCTTTAAGTACTTGCCGTTGAGCGCCTTTATGAACTCTTCTCCTTCTAACGTCTTCAAAACATAGGCGTTGCCTGATACAACTTGGCTTATCCGATAGGGACCCTCCCAATTAGGAGACCATTTGCCGAAGCGATTGTCTTTACTCCTAATCGGTAGTACGAGCCTCTAGACTAAGTTATTTTCTTCAAACGTTTTGGTTGATATTTTCTTATTATAATGTCTTGCCACCCTTGCCTTATTTTCTTCTACCTTTCTAAGCGCACGATTCTACACCAAATATTCTAACTCATCGATTATCAGCCTGTAGTAATCATCGGTCGTTAACTCGTTCTGAAGAGCAAGGTGCCTAGAGCCAATGTTCGTCTCCCACGATAGTACAGCTTCATGCCCATAGACTAACTGATAAGGTGACACTTGAGTTGATCCATGGTAAGCCATCCGATACGCCCATAGTGCATCGGCTAGCGTTGTGTGCCACTTTTTGGGCTGTTCTGCAATCTTGCGCTTGATCAGTTTTATTAGACTTTTGTTTGATGCTTCAGCTTAGCCGTTTGCTTGGGCATAAAAAGGCGATGAATTTAGCGGTTTAATCCCCATGCCGACTACGAACTGCTGGAACTCTTCCAACATGAATACCGATCGTTGATCAGTGGTGATTGTTTGTGAAATCCCAAACCTGTAAATGATATGTTCTTTGATAAACTCTATCACCTCCTGGGAAGTCACCTTTTTCAAAGGAATCGCCTCTACCCACTTGGGAAAGTAATCAGTTGCGGCTAGTATGAACTTATGTCCCTTGCTGTACGATGGGTAGATTTGGCCGATCATGTCTATTTCCCAACCTCTGAATGGCCATGGCTTGATAATTGGATCCATGGCCGATGCTGGAGCTCGTTGTATGTTTCCAAACTTCTGGCAATCTTGACAACCCCTGTAGTACTTGAAGCAATCTTTGAGCATTGTCGGACAAGAATAACCTGTTCGTCATAGCAGCCACTTTATCTTGTGGGCCGATTAATGAGTTCCGCAAATTCCTTCATGTACCTCGCACATCACGACTTTGGCTTCTTCTAGATCCAGGTATTTTTATAAAACCCCATCAATCGTCCGATAATACAACTCTTCATCTAGTAATATATACTTCAGTGCTTTGTAACGGAGCTTTCTTGAGTCCGATCGGGATGGATCCCGTAGGTAGCTTACTATTTCGGCCCTCCAGTCTTCAGCGTTGATATCGGCTATTTCTGCTTCGACTAGCTTATCCGTTGGCTGATATCCTGATGCGGCTTATACCAGGTCATTGGCATCTAGATTCTGATTCCTTGATACGTGCGTTAGCGATACCATCTTGAATCCTTTTAACAACTCCTGGTATTTTTTAAAATAGGCCCTTAAATTTTTGTCTTTGCAGTCATACTCTCCAGAGAGTTGCCTGATTATCAACAAAGAATCTCCCATGATTTCGATGGCATTGGCTTCTATCTCGACTAACAACTTCAACCCTTTGAGGACCGCCTCATACTTCGCCTGATTATTAGTGCGGTATGGCTTAATAGTGTAAGCAAACTTGAAGCTTGCCCCCCAAGGCGATATGATTACCAGGCTGATGCCGTATCCATGTCTGCATATAGACCCATCGAAGAAAAGCATACATGGTATCGGCTCCACATAGTCTGTTGTTTTATCTCTGTGCTAAACGATGAAATCGGCGATGGCTTGACCTTTTACTACTTTAGCCGATTCATATTGTACGTCAAACTCTGTTAATATAAATACCCATTTGCCAATCCTCCCCTTTAAAATTAGAGCCGATAGCATGTACTTGATGACATCAGCTTTGCATATGACTATACATTGCGCCGAGAAAATATAGTGCCTCAACTTAGTGCAAGAGAAATAAAGGCACAAGCATAACTTTTCAACTGCGGGGTGCCTCGTTTCGGTGTCCAATAATCATCGGCTTAGATAAAACACAACGTATTCTTTTCCTTTCAATTCTTGAATCAATACCGATCCGATGCTTACATCATCAGCTGATAAATATAACTTGTACGGCTTGTCAGGCCTTGGTAGGATCAGAACCGGAGGAGAGCTTAAGTACTTCTGGATCTCATCAAAAGCTTTTTGTTGTTTATTGGTCCAAGCAAACTCCTCTCTTTCCTTTATCCTTAGCAAAGGTGTGACTGGTTCCAATCGGCCTGATAAATTTGATATAAACCGGCGAACGAAATTAATCTTGCCGATTAATGATTGTAGCTCGGTCTTGTTTTCTGGCAGCACCATTGTCTTGATGGCCTGAATAATGTTCTGGCTTATTTCTATCCCTCTTTAATTAACCATAAACCCTAGAAATTTTCCAGCCGAAACTCCAAAACTGCACTTCTTTTGGTTCATGTGGAGGCCATACTTCTTTGCCCTTTCCAGAACTCTTCTTAGATCGGCTAGATGTCCTTCATCATCTTATGATTTCACGACTACATCATCGATATAAATTTCCACCAATGAGCCGATCAAATTGTGAATATGTGATTCATCGCTCTCTGATACATTGCCCCGACGTTCCTTAATCCAAAAGTCATGACGACCCATTCAAATAAGCCAATGGCACCGGGGCAACTGAAAGCGATTTTCAGAATGCCTTGTTCTGCCATGAATATCTGATTATACCCTGCATTCCTGTCCATAAAGCTAATGATCTTATGTCCTAACACTATGTCGACTAGTAAATCTATCATCAGCATCGGGTACTCATCCTTTGGCGTGGCCTTGTTCAGAACCCTTAAATCTACACATACCCTTAGCTGGCCATTTTTCTTCCATACGGAGACTATATTTGATACCCATTCTGTGTATCGGCATGGCCTTATGAAATTTACCTTGTATAATCTCATGATTTCAGCCTTTATATGGGGATACATTTCTGGTTTGAACCTTCTCTGACTTTGTTTTACTGGCCGAAATCCTATTTTTATTGGAAGCCGATGTTCTATGATCGATCGGTTAAGCCCTGGCATCTCATGATACTCCCACGTAAAACAATCCCTGTATTCTTCAAATAAAGAAATTAATCTTTCTTTTAGAGAAGAAGATAACTTAGCACTAATGTACGTCGGCCTTGGCCTATCTCCTGGTCTAATATCTACTTCCTTTAATTCATCGACTAGCGTAAACCCTTTTCTGAGCTTTCATTCTTCGTCATCTATTTCTCGAGACATGGATCTTGGCCCAGAATCATCTCATTTATCGGTTGGAGGCCAAGATCTAATACCCTTAAAAAATCCCCTTTCTAGACGCATCTGGAAAGGCAGTCCATCTTTTCAAAGTCAGGCACATCGGCTGTTGACACGGCAACCGATCTATCGGCTTGAATTAAGAGGCTATCAAACTGATCGCCCTGCCATTGCATTAAGCTCTAGTGCATTGTGGAAGGGACGCAGCAGTTGGCATAGATCCAATCCGTTCCAAGTAAGAAGCTATATGAACCTTTTCCGTCAATCACAAAAAATGTGGTCGACATTGTTTTACTTCCAACTGTGAGCTCGACGTTCAAGGCGCCTTTGGCATCTGATAAGTTGTCATCAAAGTCTTTTAGCACCGTGTTGGTCTTCACCAGATCTTCGTTTACTTTACCAAGCTTACGGAAGGTGGAGTAAGGCATTATGTTAACAGCGGCTCCTCCGTCGACCAATATTTTTGACATCGGCTTACCATCAACATGTCCCTTAATATATAATGGCCTTAAATGCTGATGCTCATCTTCCTCCGGCTTCTCGAAGGTCACTGGTTGTAGCTATAGTAGTAAATGTGTGGCCAATACTTCTTCGTCCTCACTGTTCGATGGGGGGTGCCCAGTATTCTGCTGGCAATATGAAAACCATATTTACCTCCATCGGCTTTTCTTCTGTATCGGCCTTCTTCTTTGGGCTCCATTCCTTTCTCACCCAGCGTTTGTTCTGCCGATATTCCTCGTACTCTCCCACTAGCTACTCCTGATGTCTCTAACGCTGAAGCCTTCTTTTCTGACTTCGTGTTAGTCCTTCTAGGCACCATCGGGGCTTCTGCATAGGGTTTCGATCGCTTTGCCATCTATCTTCATTCTGAACATGCCGATGATTTGCAACTTCCTGCTCCTACTCAGGTGATCCCGATCGATCTCTTACAGGAATCCGCTTCCTTGGGCACTGATCGTCAAGACTATTATCGTCTTGGCCAACCCTTTTAGTGCACTCTAGGTAATCTTTGATAGACGGGAGCCTCATATTATTTTTCTAACAAAAACAAAAGAATGTGCACTCCCAATGTGGATCAACCTTTTCATCATGCCCATATGACATAGCACATTGTTCACTTTCTTGACGCCAATGAGTTTGATGTGGTGCCTTAGAGTTCGGCTTTCTTCAACATGAAAGCTCGATGAGCCGACATGCACCATGTTCACCAAAAAATGATTATCATCTATCTTCATCGGCCTTACTGTCTCATCAAACTTTATTCTTTCCTATTCAATAGTGGATTGTATCTGTTGACGGAAGACTTTGCATTCGTTTGTGTTATGGGAGCCTGTATTGTGCCACTTACAATATTTTCTTTTCATCAATTCTTCCGCCGATGGAATCACGTGATTCAGCGGTAGTTAGATCCGCTTCTCTTTCAGTAACAAGTCAAAAATCTTATCTGCCTTATTGATATCAAAGTCATACTTTTGTTCCTTTTCGGTAGCTTTTACCCACGAACACGTAACCATCTTCTTCAATCTGGCCCATTCGGCCAAAGCGATAACACTATCGAAGACTTCCTGCTCTGAATCCGACGAGTAAAATTGTACCTGAGCTACCTACTTTTGCGTTTTCTCTTTACGTATCTCTTGAAATCTGCTTTCATGTGCCGATACCCTTTGCGCTAAGTGCGACAAGCTATCAAACTCTTGGGAAGAAAACATCTCCCTAATCGGTGGCAGAAGGCCCTGAAATGCTAATTCGGCCAACTGAGCATTGGTTAGATCGAGACTATAACATTGGCTTCTCACGTCATGGAAGCGCTGAATATATTTTGGCACCGACTCAACAACGCATTGTTTCACAGCCATCAAGTCTGTTAATTTCATCTCCTGAATTCTAGTGAAGAAGTATTTATAAAATTGTTTCTCTAAATCAGTCCATCCCTTGATTAAATTCGGCGATAGCGAGAAAAACTAAGAGAAAGCCGATCTCGATGGGGACAATGGAAAGAATCTGACTCTGAGCGCCTCTTCAGCTAATGCCTCTCCGCATTGTGCGAGAAAATGATTAATATGCTCAACTATTGAAGTGTTGTCTTGACCAGAAACTTCGAGAAATCCGGGACTCTGTATCTATTCGGTAACGACACTCTATCAAACTAATCTAGGTATAGATGCCGATACATGTAACTCTGTTCTTTCAGCTTGAGTCCAAACTGATCTCTCATAATCTCTGCGATCTTAAAGGCAAAATCATCTTCTTTTGGCGTTGGATAATGCTGTATTGACGTCGCTGCCCTTTCTTGATACTAGTAATTATTCTAGGGCAGAACACATTCAAAGCCCATCTATTGACATTGAGGTCCATAATAAGCCGTATGATGGTACCCCGACGAAGGTGCACTCGCCAGAGGTTGGTACAATTGCGACTACGCACCAATTGGTATCGAGGCTAGAGGTATTAAGCTTGGCACTGTGTTGCACTCTAGCCCGTAGGTGACCAGTGGCAGAAGAGTTGTCATCGGCGGAGGAGAACTCAAAACAATGGGCGCCGATGACCTCTACGAAAGATAAACCGGTCCTTGGGGCAGTTCCTGAGCGATTGACCCATCCACCGACTTCTTGATCAGCCCGTGCAGGGTGCTAATATGCCAGACTGGTTGATAAGTGCATGGTTAACCACCTCATTAACCGTGTCTTGGAATGATCTCTAGTTCTATGGGCTATGACTGCTCGATTCTCCCTATAGAGATGGAATCGGCAGTTGACTCTTCTGAATCAGCCCAGGCCGAGTCATACGAAAGGACTCCAAGCACAGTTTCTAGAAATCTACAACAGTCTGTTGTACTTCTTCCCTCTGTTCATTGGTCAGAACCTCTATGGTGACGCAAAAATCACAGGTATCTCTATGTCTTCACAATTGAAGGCCTAGGAGAGTCTGCTTAGCTCTAGTTAAGGTTCTAAATAACCCGGAAGTGTCAGTAGGCTGCCAGTCAATTTGACCCTGCAATTGACAAGGAGACAAACATGAGATGTTCTAATGCTATCGGCGATGGCCTATCGACATCAGCTTCGATAGCACGCATGGAAACCATGATGCATCGTGGAAAGCGTAAGAATACTATAAATCCTACTAATCGGCTCTAGTATTAACGCTTTGAAATATCAATCTCTATAGTTCGAACCAAACCGATGCAGCGTAAAGATATTCTACCAAGAGAATTACGAATAGAATTGAACCGATCGACAAAATAACAGATAACTCATCGGCTAAAACTCCGATGAACGCCAGGCCAATAAATCAAACCAAACCAAGTCGCACACATCCCCGTCAACGCCGTGGATCAGACCCAACCGAGACAGCACCACGTTGACGATTGGCATGCGATGTAATCTAATATGATATAGTGAACCGTTATGATTGGCAAACACATAGATTCGAGCAATAAAGCACAATATGAAAAAATGAATCAATGCATTGAATCGACAACTAGCAAACCTAATCAATTTGATCATAGTATCAGACTTAATCGAGAAACCCATGAACACATTAATCAGTTTACCAAATAGGCTATCCCCATCAAGATCAGAGATCGGACTTAACCGATGTAGCCTGACCCCGGTGGGAAATTGCCCTAATGCTATGTACCTAAGGTTGGCGATGCGTCGAAGGGTTGATTGATTGGTTATATGAGCTCCTTTACAATGATTCTAGGCTTGCCTATTTATAACCGGATAGACACGCTATCTGCGGATAACACATAATCCTAACTAACCTATTTATTTACTAACTAAATGATAAATGACATGAAGTATCAGCCCATATCGCGCACAACCCGTCTTCGTCCATTAAGCCTCTATCGATGGTCCATCGGCTCTACCACCTGGTTCGTCAAGCCGATGGTGAGCTGGTCCAAATTCTGGTGTCAACAACAGGGCATTAATTGTCAATACTAGGGGCAAAAGGAGATCAAAACATTTTAAGAACGACATGGATTTAGGATTTGGAGGTTCTCGAAGGCCTGCTCCTAGTGAACTCAATCTACAAGCCGCACCAGTCAGGAATCATTGTTCAATTTGCCACCAAGAGGGCCATAAGAAGGGCATTGTTCGACCCGAAAGAATAGTTTAGCCAGTGGAGGGGTATGATTCTGCAAAATATAAATATATTACAATTAGGTTATTGTTATGTATGTGAATAAAATTTTGTATGCTTTCATTCTATTGGTGCTAACTGGTGGCATTGTTCATTTTTTGTAGGATGGCGAAGGTGCTAGCTCTTGCGGCGGAGTACGAGGCCAACCATCGAGCGTGCAAGATCACATTAGGCGAGTTATGTTCTTATGCTATGTTTTTATTCATTTTGAGCTCCCATTGTTTTATGTCACAACTAGTAACAATTGCTTTTCTTAAAGATGCTTGCACCACTCCGTGTTCAGACCCACGTCGCCATGAGGTACGACGTTAGGTACTCTCCGTACCTTCGACATGCCAGTCTATTGGGCTTCTCCATAGTAGCATAGAGAGGACTGCCCACCTTCAATGCTTCAGCCTTCACAGCTCTAATCGATCGGTGGTGGCCCGAGACCCATACCTTCCACCTTCCATGTGGAGAGATGACCGTCCCGCTACAGGACGTGGCGATGATCCTGGCTCTTCCACTTCATGGCCACGTGGTTTGTGGGAGCACAGCATCAGAGGGGTGGAGGACTCGGGTGCAGGAGCTTCTCTGCGTTGAGCCTCCACTTCCACCACCTAGCCAGAGAGCGTCAAAGACATCAGGTGTTCTTCTCACATAGCTTCGAGCCACTTTTTAGCACGTAGCCAAGGATGCAGATAAGGATACCATATAGAGGCATGCATGGGCTTATGTATTGTACCTCTTTGGGTCCATGCTTTTCCCTGACTCTGGAGGCGACATGGCTTCGTGGATGTGGCTCCCTCTACTTCAGGATTGGGACACTATGGGGAGTTACAGCTAGGGCTCAATGGCTTTGGCCTGGTTCTATCAACAACTATGCGAGGCATGTAGGAGGTTGAGTGTGAGTGCTTCCATGAGCGGGTGCATCTTGCTACTACATGTACCTATTGTGTTTGCATTCCATTTTAATGTGTATTGCCATTACAAAATTTATAACTTAACTTCATCGTTGGCTATTCCATTTGTAGTACTAGATGTGGTTCCGCCTTTCGGTTAGCAGGCCATCTTGGAGAGTACGGAATCCATGGCCACACACCGATGCAGACATGGCCCCATCGGCTGCATACTTGTATGATCATGTGGCTGGTTCATCTGGGCATCAGTGGGCCATGCATTTGTGCTGCATGAACGAGTTTGATTCGCTACATCAGACACAGGTAAACATATTGGTTTGCATGTTTTCAATTTAATGGACTATTTGACGTCTCCCAACTAATGTGTACTGTAGGTTGAGTGGCTGCCATATCAGACCGACGACATACACCTCAATCCGCTCTACACGAGGGATGAAGAATGGTGGGTGCTATGGTGCCCCTTGATTTGCTTCTATGCGGTGGAGTACCAGCTGTGCCATCGCGTGATGAGACAGTTTGGCCTGAGACAACCTGCTCCACCAAAACAATTCTCCATAGGGGTACAACTTCATAGGTAAAGGCTAGCATAGTTTCATACATCCTCATGTGTTGGTGTCAACTATAACTTTTGTTGTTATTTGTAGATTGGATCGAAAAAGAAATAAGAAGATAACAGCATGGCATATCCACCACGCTGGGATAATCGTCCAGTGGAACTTAGGTGTGCAGAACTCATGCCATCAGCTTGCGATTCACATGGATGCTTAGTTTAGTCGGTATCACGAGTGGTTTGGGCAGAATTACCGGTTGTTCCTCTGACCCACCTGGACCGATGCCGACATCGCCGATGATCGCTCCTCAGAAGAGGATGTGTCCTAGTTCGATGCGGCCACATGGCAGGGGTGTATAGTTGAAGCTGGGCTAGTGCGGCACAGAGCGGTACGGTGCAATCAATTTGTTATGGTAATGATATGTACATGCTGATGTAACTAACCCCTATGTAAACATAGTTGTTGGCATAATATGGAATTACGCAACAAGTTTAAGTATTTAGAACCTCGAAGGGTTCGAAGTATTTAAGGAGAGTTCGAACAACGTTCGAGGCCTCTGAAGCGGATAATAGCCTTCGGACAAGAGTTGTATTGATTAATACTTCTTGTGTTCGATCCCTCCTGCCCTGCAAAGGAGAGGGTATTTATAGGCACAGTAATAACAGGGTAATACGAAGTTACCCTCTACGCTCAACCGACTATTACAGCGTGAACAGTAAATTTGCATAGGGGCAGTTTAGTACTGCTTCATGTGAATAGGGCTGGGCGCACGTCTTGTCGGAGGGGACGGGGAGCCTGTGGTTTCGACGCCACCTCCGAGTGGTTTCAAGCTTCGCAACCCTGCAGACGAAGGAGTGCTTCGGTATGATGGGCCTCCATGTCGACTCCTACTGAAGTGTTGGCTTCACCTTCGAAGGGGGCTCCGGTATGCTATTATTAAAGCCTTGTTAGGGTAAAAGTATTTTCCCCCAACAGTAGTCCCTCATATGTAGCCCTTCGACCGAAGGGTTAAAATGTGCTTCGACGAATGATAACCTCGAACAGCTCCCTTCGAAGCCCTAAACTTCAGAGCTCGACTATGAACCGGCCGTAGACTGAGCATTAAATGGTCCACAAGACTTGATAGGATGCCCCCGGAACTCCAAACGACACCGGTTCGAACAAGGAATCTAAAATGAACCGTCGCCCTGCTATACGCTCTCGGTCCTATTTTACCTTGGCCCCACCAATCATAGACCATGGAACGCGCCTACGGGGTGGTAAAAAATGGCTCTAGGGCACACGCTAGGCACTTCTTACCACCTATATAAACCCCTTCATCCCCCGGGGCTCATTACGCGCACAAGCATTCTACTCTTGCTTTAACTCCTACGCCCTGCTAAGTCCTCAGCATTTAGCTTTCGAAGCCCCTCCTTCGCTCCTTCACGAAGTAGTGCACCAGCTCCACAAAATGCTTAAGAAGTCTTCGGTACCAAAGAGCCTTCCCGCCGCCGGAGGGTCCACCTCAGCATGGGCCCAAGCGGCAGCCGCAGCGGCAGCGGCTTCGAAAGCAGCCTCAAAGCACTACGGGCCACATGACCTCCGGTCTCCAATAGACAAATTTGAACAAACCTTGAAGTTAAAGAAGACAAAGTCAACACTAGAGTCCACCACGATGCCTATGCGGGGAAGGTCTTTCAGTCGATCAACCTCCGAGTCTTGAAGCTTGAGGTGGTCCCCGCTCTGAGGGTCGACGAGGCCATAGTCTTTGAAGCCTTCTTTGAGGCAGGGCTCGGGTTCCCGGTGATGAGGCTGCTAGGCAAGGTACTTCAGATATACAACCTCTAGCTCTCCCAGTTGTCTCCGAACGCCGTGGCCCACCTCACCATCTTTGAGTGGGCCATGAGGGTCGCGCGGATGTCTTCGTGGCCATACACGAGACGAA